>PVLC010001586.1:8660-93980 GCA_004027655.1 Graphiurus murinus | reverse complement strand
CCACAAAGAATTTACTTTTAAACTAGAAAATATTCTTTTTTTTAAATTTTACTTAAGTAATTTATTAGAAAAAAGTTGTGTAAAGTTTAATAGAAATAGAATATCCCAAATCTATTTCAGTGCAGTGGTATTAAGTGTATGATACTTGTTGTGGGAAGTATTTTCTGGTCTCTAAGAGGAGTGAAAGGAAATTAAGTTACAGATGATAAAAGCTTAGACATTTCCTAGTTCAGAGATTGTAAAGAAATATAAAATTCTGGCTATTTGAAATATAAATGTAGGTAAGAAATGTTTTTCTTAGGAAAAATTATGCTAAAACGTACCTGTTTAAAAGTAGGAATGGTAAATAGAGAAAGAGAAATTTCTCCTACCCAAATTTTAGTTTTATATGGATTAAATTTTGATAAATTGCTTTGACTAATAATTGATCACAAATTCAGTTTTTGTTGTATTTTTGTCTTTATGTACAATATCTGACTTTTTTTGATTCAACCTTTTTCTTATAAAACAATCACTTTGTTCTCTATTACTCATGTATGTTTTTGAAAGACAGCAACTGCCTTGATATCCGAAATGGATTTCATTCCTTTAGTTTGAAAAGCACTTTACAATTATTATTATCTAAGTCCATTAGAGCACCTCTGGTTTGTGAAAAAGATTCAACTCTCACATTTTGTCCACCTTGTTAGAAAAATGGTTAGGGTGATACTTTCATTTTAGTTTGTTATTTAAAATACAACCTGACTTTTAAATGTTTTAGAGGACTACATATATTTTTGACCCTTTTCCTGCTTTGTATATGTACCTCTATTTTTTCTCTTTTATTATCTAACCACATTCGATAGCTTCCTTTCATCTTTAATTGTTTTTCCCTTGTTAAATTTTAATTTTAAATTTTTTCCTTCATGTTTTCTCTTAAAATCTTGGATATAAATCAATGCAAAAGAGAGGGGAAAGGAGGGAGTAGAAAGTTAAAGATACCAAGTAATTTAATTTTATGTTTAATTTGGAGGGTAGTTCAACATGATTTAAAATTGTAAAAAAAAGAATTTCATAAGCATTCTTTCATAATAATCTGTCATTTTCCTGATTTTTGACAGAAACAATTTCATAGTCAGTATTTTACAGGTCAGTCCACAGAGGAAGATATCAAATCATCTTTTCTAGAAACATTAAAAGTGGCCTGCAGCAAATCTCATGAAGTATCATATAGTGAATTTGAAGATTACTATGAAGGTCTAAGTATAGAGATAGAAGACGATGAAGATTTTGTTAACATCTTACGGACTCCATGGGGAATTTAGTTTTAGTAATGTTTATGTCATCAGCATTAAATATTTTATAGGAGAGATAAATTGAATGTAAAATCTGACACACCCTAGACTATATTTTTCTAGGAGTATATTTATTTTGTTTGTTCATTTAGGATATTTTTTTCCTTAAAAAAGTTGAATCTGAAAAGAGAAATATTCAGAAAAATAAATGGAGGGATGTGTGTGTCCATGTGCATGTACACATGCTCTCCTATCTAAAAGTTTGTAGATATGTTGTTTTGGCTTATTACTTACCTTGAATATATTTTAGAGGTAATTTTTTTTATTAGTCTCAATAGGAAAAATACATCCGTATCAAATTCTGTGAGTGCATCTGCATAACCAAGTTTCCTATTCTTTCCTTTTTTTTTTTTTGTAACCTATAATTGCTACCATTCTGAATGATGAGTTGGAATTGAGCTCACAGTCTTTAAGTCTGAAATATTCAACTTGTTTTAAACATGAAAAAATTGAAGGAATAAAAGGATACACAACAGCAATTTTCTAAGAAGTGTGATTAGAGATATTTTGTGTAACATTAGTATTTAGATATTTATCCCTACAATGCTCATTTAAACAGATTTGTCTTGTAAATCATTGCCTTTTAAATTATATACTGGTAGATATGTATACATTAATAGCATCCTTTTATCTATTACATTCTTCATGACTTTGTCCCTCCTTCTCCCTCCCTTAAGCCCCTCAGTCAGTTCCCTGAAGTTCATCTATCTAATGCTGACCTTATTTCCTAATATCTCTCCCACATATAAGAGAAAACATACATATACTCATATGATGTAAAATAACAATGTACTACAATGTTAATCATATTTTATGTCACAAATAAATAAATGGTATTATAAACATAACATTTTGTGTACTAAAAAGCAAAACATTTTTTCTAAATATATATTGTTTAATGGTTCAGTGTAGTCATTCTTCCTAAATTCTGTTCTTCACTTCTCCCTGAAAAGAGATCTTTTCTAGAGTTGTTTGCAAGTTTGTTATTTTAATTTATATGATAAGATAACATAAATTAGAAAAAATATGTCAAGCAAAATAACAGTGATTTAAAAATAAAAACATGCACTTGGCAGAATCTGACTTCAGGCATATTACTGTATTCATTTATACTTGGCAACATTATCAGAAGAGTGATATGTGTGAACTCAATAAATCCAGTCACACATTCCAAGATTTCAGGAGGTACTAAAACTTACTACTATTTAAATATCAGAAGGAAAACATGTACAAAACTTTTAGTATTATTTTCACTGTATAGCTTCTTTATTTCTTGGCACTTTTTTTTCAATCAGTTTATACAAATTAAAACAATATGCTGGAAGACATTTTGGCAGAATTAAGTCTATAAAAAATTTTTAAGTCACACTTTTTAAAAAGAATCATTTTTAAAAAAAGAATCATCTACCTGTAGACATCCTAAGTCCTATAAATTATTCTTACATTAAAATGACTAATACAAATTGTGTTCAATATGTGCTTAGTATTTTTCACTAATAAAATTTTATTTAATTCTCCTTAATAAATCTGTTCTTAATAATGCCATGCCATATTTTCCTGTGAATATAATCAGAGAATTAAGTTGTCACATTGTACTTAAATGGGAGAGACTTCTGGAATTTAACATGTTAATATGATAGTATACTCAGTATAAACCTTCACCCTCTTAATACAAATATACACATGGGGTTTTTGTAGAATTTTCTACTTATGAAATGTAACTTTTTATAGTTAATTTTTATTTCCATGTAGATTTAGAAAGTACATAATCAATATGATGTTTGGTTTATTTTGTGAAATTAGAATTGGTGACACAATAAATCATTCTGCTTTTGAATTTGCCTGTCTACACTCTTCTTTGACTTTGGAATAATAAAAATCTATATTTAGTATTCAATTTAATAGAAGAAAATTTAACAAAACCAATATTTTCAAACAGTTACAACATAATGACTTTTACTATTCTTAATAATACTCAAGATTTTGAAATGTTTTGAATGATTTAAAAATGCTAAATTACATGTTATAATGTTGCTACATGAATTTAATAGTTAAATGTATTTTATAGACCTCTATAAATATTTGAAAGTTGCTTGCTGTAGTATGGAATTTCTTTCTCACTTAACCATACTGTTTATTGAGTTGTGTATATTGATTTTACCATTTCAATTCTTATAAAGTTTTACAGGATTTGCAAGAGAACTCACATTTTATCAGAAAATGAGGGACATGATATAAGAGTTTTAAGCTCTATTTTAATGGGAATAATACACATGATGGAACAATTATAATTAACATCGTGTATTCCTGTTTTAAGGTTTATGAATATATGAGCTCAACGAATTAGTGACTGCATAGTGTCATTTAGAATAATTCATAATTTTGTATAGTTATAAACCATATCTTATTCTACCCATTACTTTTTATTTCTAGTCTGTCAATTATTATCACTTCAGGAGAGAATTGTGTACAATACTGCAGATTATTTAAAATACTTTTGTGAGATTATACTTTGTAGTACTTAGAGGCTTGGAGAAATAAATTATGTATCATAATAAACTGTAATCTCTACTTTGGTTGATGAAAGAAGACAGAAAAGTAGTAGGGACCGTGCATACACCATACAAGCCAAGCAAGAGAAAAGCAGAGAGAATCCAAAGGACTGACAGGAATGTATTAGGATCTGATAATGGGAAGAAACATATATCATCTTCTTCTACTTTTACGTTACACAAACTTCCAAAGAAATGTTACTTATTCAACTGCTTCCTTTAATTTAATAAAGAATAAATGCCCCATATTGGAGTAACCACATATGATCATTTTTCAGTCAATCACTTGAACTCATTTGGTTGCACAATTCCTCAAGGCTCTGAGCTATTCTAGATTTTTCTCACTCTCCCTGTATGCCCAGTCTCGTCTATCATTTGTTTCTTCTGAATGCATTGCACTGTTCTCATTGCTAATGCCTTAAAGCCTTCACCCTTCTCATGTATATGGTGCTTCCATCATCTCTGCCTCCTCCCCAGTCTTACTTCAAACCTATTCTATACCTTGCTGTTGGAATGGTCTCTTTAAGATGTATCATACTTCCAGAATAAAATCCTTCCCTGATGCCCCTTATCTTTCAGGAAAGTTTAAACTTTTGCCCTTAATACCTAAATGGCCTGGCCTTCCTGAGCTCATGTCCCTGTGCTCAGCTCTTTCTTCCAATTCCTCTGGTTATTCTGAATTACTTCGAATTTTCAAAAAGGATTGGAAGGTTTCAAATCTCAGTACTTCCATTCATGCATTGCAACTATCCTCTAAAGTATGACCTCCACTCATGACATCTCCATTCATTCATTCTGGTCTTCTATCTTAAGAACAATTTCTTCTTGTCCTTTGGAATCCAAAGGCAAATTAGGTGTGTCCTTAATGTAGCATTTGTCATTTTACACTATAATCATCACATTGCCTGTATTTCTCCTATTAGACTTCAAACTCCTTTAGGGTAGTAACCAAGCCTATTTACTTTTGTGATCTTATTTACCTTTGCATTAAAATACTTCAGCACAGACTGTAAGTACTCTAAATGTGCTATTTAGTGCAAGCTTCAACTATAGGGTCAGTAAATACCATAATAAAAATGCATAATTTTAGTTAGGAGGAATAAGTTTTAATGATCAGTTCACAGAATGGTGACTACAATAAATAATAATGCATTGTGGAATTCAAAGTTGCATAAAGAGTAGATTTTAATTGGTTTTACCACAAAAATGATAGGAATATGAGATGATGGATTGGTTAGTTTGATTTGGTCATTCCACATTGCAAACACAGCAAAATATAACATCACATCCCATTAATATATGTAATTATTTGTCAATTAAAATAAAAAGCATGTAGAGGCTATGGGTTTTAGCTAGTATTTTTGGAACAAAGCCTCATTGTTCAGGCATTTTCTTTTTTTTTTTTCTGGTACTGGGGATTGAACCCAGGGACATTCTACCTCCAAGCTATACCCAGCACTATTTATTTTTAAATTTAGAAACATGGTCTTGCTAAGTTGCTAAGAGTCTGGCTAAACTTCTGAGACTGGCCTCAAACCTGCGATCCTCCTGTCTCAATCTCCCAAGTGGTGGGATTACAGGCATGCATCACTTTGGCTGCTCAGGTACTTTTATATTTACTTTAATTACTTGGAACTCAAGCAACATCTGATGCCTGGATAACTGGACTTCTAAGCATAATGAATTTTGTCCGTGGAAATGATGTCTTGTTAGAGTTCTAGGTGATCTTGAGTCCACCTGTATATTAGAACAACTGGGTGCCTAACTATAAAGCAGTCAGATTGTGCCCCTAGGATGCTACTGCCTCCTCCTGTAGGTCTTTCATATACAGTGGGAGTTGGAGCTCTCAAAAGGACGAACCTCTGCCTCCTTGCTGAGAAGTATTTATTTAACAAATATAGGTATGCAAATTTTCATCCAAAATTTAGGTCATTATTACCTAGCTATAAGTGGAATGTAGCTAATGCTCACCTACATCAAGATTTTGAAGGGAAATCATGGTCAATTGCTAAAAGGAACCTATTACTTGTTGTGCATGACTAAATGGCCTTAAGTCAGTTCATAGCTGTAATTCTCAGTGACATTAGGAACTGCAGTTGACATTGCAGACTCCAAAATAGCATAACACAGTGTCCAAGTGATAGAGTTAAAGCCTCAAATGTGAGCATAAATTGGGCACCAAGGAGTGTGGGAGGCCTGCCTGTGTCCTCCCAAGGAGTAATATCAGTTCGCTACTCTGAAACATGTAAGGCATTTTCAAGATAGAAATTGGAGTGCTTTATATAAAAACTGAAACAGTAAAGGATTTTGGAGACTTGATTGTGTAAGTTGTGGAAATGTATTGATGGATATACATGTTTACATTTCTCTTTTTTAATATTTATAAGTTGATATGTATAACTTGAATATTGAAGAAAGGCAAAGTTATTTGGCAGGATTGGAATAAATAATTTATCTGGTGACAAATTTTATGCAGTTTCCTGTTGCATTTACCTTTTTAAGTTATAATGGGATTTCTGAGACATGGTTAAATGACTTTAGATAGAAAATGAAAAGATCATTACCTTTGCAACTGTGTGTTGAGCTTCCTGGGATTTTTAGAAGACGACAAAGCCAATATGAAACTGCGTTTCAAAAAACTCATCATGTATCATTTATGAAAGTTGCACACTTATCCAGTAGTTGAAGAATCTTAAAGAAGAATTTTTTAGAAAATATGTGCTGTCAAGGAAAAGAATTTTTTTTTTTTGTGGTACTGGGGATTGAACTCAGGGATTTTCTACCTCTGAGCTACACCCCTAGTCCTGTTTTTTATTCTTTATTTTGAAACAGGGTCTCACTAAGTTGCGGAGTGCCTCACTAGGTAGTTGAGACTGGCCTCGAACCTGGATCCTCCTGTCTCAGCCTCCCAAATGCTGGGATTACAAGCATGCGCCACCACGCCTGGCTAGGGAAAAGAATTTTGAGGAAGCATTCAGATGACTATCCAGGAAATGTATGGACATGTATTTCAACTGAACAGCTGTCATAATTGAACTCTGATTTCAAACTTGAGCTCTCCTACAAATTAGCTGATTGAATTTGGGAGGCTGCTTATCATTGTGTGTCTACTTTTTTTTCAACTGCAAGTCATGTGAAGATTGAGCAGATATGAATATCCAAAGTGATAGTTTACTCATTATGTGTCTATTTTTCTAATTTGTTGCTTAAAATAAAAGTTTTTATTTTTCCCAAATATTCCAAATGACAATACTAAGAACTATTTTCTTAAAGAGATCATTTTAATGGTTACAAATAATCTTTATGCTACTACTTCCTCCTGCATCTAATAAATCTCATTATTATAAAATTTCTTCTTCATCACAGCTCATGCAGGAAAATCAAAATCTTTCATTAAGGCTATTAACTTTGCTCTTTCAAAGGATGTAGCAAGGTGGCAGGTTAAAAATTGAATTAGTACAAAAATTTGTTTCTATTTGGATTAATTGAAAGATGATAATGCATGAGGCTATTTTTATATCTTGTAGAGCCTATGGGCAGCATTCCTAATATCTCTGGTATGCACACTAAGACCACTGATGATCCTGAGCCCTGTAACAGATTGTTTTCCAAAAACGACTGAAATAGAATTTCTCATCTGGTATACTCTACTTACATAGTAAACTTGACTTCATGTCAAGAGGTGGGGTCTATGTCCCCTTTCATTGAATCTGGATGACTTGTTATTTGCTTATAGCTAACATATTATGATTAAACTGATGTTGCATTACTTCTAAAACTAGACAAGGAAAACCAGTTTTGTTTCTGCTTTATTTGCTAGGATACTTGAGTCACCAGGAAAGAAGTCATCCTACCCCAGACTGCCAGACTGTAGGACCACATACCAGATGCTCTGGTTAAAAGACAGAGCTGAGTTCCCAGCTGATAGCTAGCAACAATTGTCTGACATGTGAGTGAGATATCATAGGTTAACTGCAGCCCCAGTCAACATCTCACAACATGAAAGGTCCCCATGAGAACCACCCAGCCACAATATCCTTATTTGATTTATTACTTTGTGAGAAAAATAAAATGATTGTTTTTAGTTGCTAAATTATGGAGGTTTTTTTTTACAGCAATAGTAAGTAGAATAAATCTTTTATTAGAATTTGAATAATTCTTTATTAAAATTTGAATAAAAGCAATGATATTAAAAACATTTTTTAAATATTCAGGGAATTTAATTAATTTGATCCACCGTTTATAAAATTATTCTGAGACAATAAAAGTGAAAATAGGTACAATAAGTCTTCATGGTCTCAGTAGTGTGAAAGAAAATAATCTGATAGAATTTGTGGTACACAGGATCCAAAAGGTAATACTTTCTTAAAAGTATTAAGCCAGCTAGGCATGGTGGCACATGCCTATAATCCCAGTACTTGGGAGGCTTAGACAGGAGGATTTCAGGTTTGAGGACAGCCTCCTTAATGTAGTAAGACTCTCAGCAACTGAGCAAGACCCTGTTTCAAAACAAAAAATAAAATAGGGCTGGAGATGTAGCTCAGATGTAGAATGTCCCTGGGTTACAATACCCATTACCACATACCCAAAATAAATAAATAAGTAAATGAATACATAAATAAATAAATTGAACCACAAGGTAAAGCGGAAAGCCTTGCTGACCATCTATTTGGCACACACAACAGTTTCTTATTGTAGTGCATTAGTTCTGGCAATTAGAAAATTTATTACTATCCTAGATTAAGTATCATATAATTTTCTTGCTGAAAAATTTTGCCAATTTTCTTTTATAGTTGAACTGATAGCTCTTAAAAATAGGGCAAGATCATTTGTAGAGGTACTAACTTATATTTAGTTCTTACTGCTATAACAGATGGGAACAAATAAGAGAAATCTCTCCAGTCCCATTCCAAGAAGCCAGGCAAGGTTTTAGGTTTGTCTTGGTTGCAAGCAGAAATTGTCAGGATTGCAACTCAGATTCTGAATTTTACCTACCTTTTTAAAGTGTGTGTGTGTGTGTGTGTGTGTGTGTGTGTGTGTGTGTGTGTGTGTGTATGTGTTAGAGGGAGTTTGCTTAAATAGAATTAATGGGTATGGGTCTAGAAGAAACATTTGAGAGTTTCTTCTGAGACGGAGACAGCATTTTTCTGATCCTAAAAAAGGTGAAGCCATGTACCCTGCTCCCTGGCAGCAACTTCCTGGGAAGATCAAGGGCCTTCAGAGGAGTGTGGCTGTGGATAGACGCTATGCATCTAGGTTGTCAGCCCCAGATACAATTCCTGGGTATCAAAGGTTCTACCTTCGGGGGACCATGAGGGCCGTACCATTGTGTATTAATTAATTAACTCATACAATTATCCATTCAATCATAATTTACTCGTCAGATACTGAGTAGGATGCTGAGACAGTTCATGGTCTAGGATCAAGAACACTACCATGAATAATATACATAAATTGCTTGTTCCCATATGTTTGATTTATAGTGGCAGGAGATAGTAAGCAAGTAAATGAATCAGAAAATCTTAGTTAATTTATTAGAAACAAAATAAGCAGTATGGGCAGAGAGTGGCTAAGAAAGTCTTCTTTGAGGAGGTAACATTATACTTGAAGCCTAAGTGAGACAAAGGAGAAGAGAAAGAGCATTTCAGCCAGAAGGAACAAGAAATAAAGCCCTGAAGTGCACATGAGTTTGATGTATTCAAGGGAAAAAAAGGATATTGTGACTGAAATATAGAGAGTTAGGAGGTAAGGTTGATGAGGCAGGCAAGGGTTGGCTATATAAATCCTTAAAGGCCATGCATGAAAAGGAACTTGGGTTTATAGTCAAGTCCAAGGAAAAGCAGAGGGGTGTTGTAATTTGATTTGCACTTTAGAAGGATTGTTATGAAAGTTAGCAGGAATGTGGCCTGGGATTGGAGTCAAGGAAATGTGGTAAGAGGCTGCTGTCATAGTTCAGGCCCGAGATTGAGATGATTCAGGCTTGTTAGAGTTGTATCCTTGAAAACAATGAGAAGTGTTTAGATTTGTGATGCATTTTGGAGATAGTATCAATAGTGTATATCGTTGAAGTATGTAGAATGAGAAACAGTAAGCAATCATCTGGTGCTGGACTGAGCAACTGGATGGATGGTGGTGCCATTTATTAAGAATGAGGAAGACTAAGAAGGAAACAGGTTTGAGAAAAATAAATAAATATTGGAATATAGTAGTTATTTGGAAATATTTAATTCTTGTTAGAGATAGAATTGTGATTTTTCCCCACCCCATTACTGTCTTGACATGCTAACCCTAAGATTTCAGAATGTCACTTTACTTGGAGATAGGGTCTTTACAGAGGTGATCAAGTTAAAAGGAAGTCACTAGGTGTGGTGATGCCTACCTGTAATCCCGGTTACAGCCTCTTGGGAGGCTGAAACAGGAGAATTACAGTTTTGAGAGCAGCCTCAGCAATTTAGTGAGACCCTGTTTTAAAAGAATTATATAGGTGTAAGGTAGAATGCCCCTGGCTTCGTTCCCTAGTATCCCCTGCTACTCTCCCACTAAAAGAAAAAAAAAAAAAGTTAAAATGAAGTCATTAGGATGAACCCTAATTCAGTATAATTAGAGTTTACAAAGGAGAGAATATTTGGATACAACTATTTACGGAAAGTGTGCAATGTGAAGATGTGGGAAAAAACACCATACAAACATGAAGACAGATAAGGAGAGACGCCTGGATTAGATTCCTCCCTCACAGGTCAGAAGAAGAAACCTTGCCAACATTTTTATTCCTGACTTAGTCTCCAGACCTGACAGGATACATTTCTGTCGTTTAATCCACTCAGTTTGTGGTAGTTTGTTAAGGCAGTTCTAGCAAATAAATACAATTACTTCTCTCTTTCTGCTGTTTCTTTCCTTCCCCTTTATTCCACACAACACATTAGTACTTCTTCCTGAGGTGAGAAATGTTTCTTATTAACTACAGAGAACTCATCACCTGAGAAAATTACATGACCATCCAAACTTGAAGAGTCCTCATCTCTAAACCTGCTTACTTCTTCCTTAAATCCAGCTCCAATTCCCTGTCATTCCTCTTCTACATAAAATTTAGCTGACACAGTGATAAATTGCTTAAAAGTAAGAGGCAAAATTTGCTAGTAAACATGTCTTTCTCTGTAGCTATTTCCTTGAGAAACTTGAGCAGAATGTACAACTGCATAATATATTTTTTGTCTTGTCTCTATTTGTTTTTGAAGAGGAGAAATGGGGTGTTCAGAGCATTGTAAAATTGTGGGTGAAAAAGGAGACTTATGCTACAGATGTTTTAGAAGAATTATATATACAGGCTTAAATTATTCTGATAAATTTGTATCTTTATAATTTTGTTTACTAATTTTTAAATACACTTTTATTGGCGCATTGTAGCCTCACATCATAATGTAGTTCAGTGTGATAGTGACGTACATACACACAGCATTTGATGAGCTTTCTCTAGCTCCCTCCTTACTCCCCTTCCCCATACATGATATTAAAATTGACATTGATAACTTCACATATATTCATATATCATTGTGCTTCCTTTTAATTACATACGAGGTTCATATTTTAATAGGCAAGATCAAATTGCTTACATTCAACATTATTTCAACATTATAATTAAATTTTACTTGACAGATATAATCATACCTATTTACCTTGTACAACTTGTTTTGAAGCTTATACATATTGTGTAATCATTAAATCTAACTAATTAGCATAGGCGTCACCTCAGATACCAGTTCTGTGGTGAGAATACTTTATGTATACTCAGAATTTTTCAAGAATATATTATTAACTATATTCACCATGTTGTGCATTAGATCTCTTGAAAATTGTTTTTCTTATTCTCCTAAAATTTTGTATCCTTTGACCAACCTCTCCCCAACAATTTTTCTCAGCCATGCAAAACCAATACATGGTTACAACATTCCAGTATCTACTTTTATGTAATCACTTTTTTTGGAATTTCACAAGAATGAGATAATGCTGTATTTGTCTTTCTGGTCCTGGCTTATTTTATTTAACATAATGTCCTCCAGGTTCATCAATGTAGTCACAAATGACAGGTTATTCATCTTTTTATGGTTGAAATAGTATTCCATTGTGTAAATGCACCACATTTTTTTCTATCCATTTATTCACGTATTGATACTCAGGTTGATTCTGGATTGTGCTGCTGAGAATAGCACTATTATAGACATGAGAGTGCAGATATCCCTTCAACATACTAATTTTATTTTTTGAATATATACAAAGTAGTGTGTTGGATCATATAGCAATTCTATTTTTATTTTTTGAGTACTCTTCATACTGTTTTCCACAATGGCTATAATAATTTATATTCCCAACAACAGTATGCATGAGTTCCCTTTCCTCCACATCCTTGACAATACTTGTTATTTTTTGTTATTTTGATAATAGTCATTCTATTGTCAACAGGTGTTAAGTGATAGCTCACTGTGAATTTAATTTGCATTTCATAATGATTAGAACTGTATTTTATTTTCCTTGTATCTTTGGTTATTTACATGTCTTCTTTTGAGAAATGTCTATTCAGGCCCTTCTCAATTTTTAGTTATTTGTTTACTTGCATTTGAATTGTTTGAATTCCACATATATTATTGATATTAATCCTTAACACGTATATATTTTGTATATATTTTATTCCAGTCTGTAGATTTTTTTCTTCACTCTGTTTATTCTTTCCTTTGCTGTAGAGTTTCTTACTTTGATGTAATTTCACTTGTTTATTTTTTGTTTTAATTGCTTATATTTTGAGGATCACTTCCAAAAATTCATTGCACAAATAAATGCCGTGGAGATTTCTTGTATATTTTTCTTTTTGTTGGTTTCATAGCTTTATATATTACATTTAAATCTTTAATCCATTTTGAGTTAAGTTTTGTATATAGTGTGAAAGATCTAGCCAATTGTTCTGAATGCAGATGACCAGTTTTTCCAGTTCCACTTAGTGAAGAGACTATCCTTCCTTCAATGGGTATTCATGGTGTACTTGTTGAAAACCAGGTGGGTGGCTGGGCACAGCAGTGCAGTTCTGTAAACCCAGTGACTCGGGAGGACTGCAAATTCAAGGCCAGCCTGGGTAATTTAGCAAGACCCTATCTCAAAATAGAAAATGGAAAGGACTGGGAATGTAACTCAGTTATACACTACTGGGGTCCAACCCCCAGTACTTCAAACAAACAAAAAAATAGTTGGACATAAACCGTAGTAATTTATTTCTGAGCTCTCTATTCTGTTCCATTGGTCTATATGTCTTTTCATGCTAGTACCATGATTCTTTGGTCACTATAGCTTTGTAGTATGTTTTGAAGTTAGGTACTATGATGCCTCCAGTTTTCTTCTTCTTCTTCTTCTTCATGATTACTTGGCTGTTTGAGGTTTTTGTGGTTCTGTATGAATTCAGGATGGATTTTTCTATTTATGTGACAATCGTAATTGGTATTTAGATAAGAATTGTGTTCGATGTGTAGATTGCTTGTGCTAAATCCGTAGATGATTTTGGGTAATATGGATGTTTTAACAATATTAGTTCTCCCAACAATGAACAACTTTCACAGATATTTTACTATTTGTTCATGTCTTCTTCGCAATTTTCCGTGTAATTAAACACCACCTTATTAGTTAATTTTATTTCTATGTATTTTATTTTTAGTACTATATATGTGTATTATTTCAGTACTATATATATATATCAGTACTATATATATTTAAGATACATATATATACATATATAGTTTCTTTTTGCAGTGATGTGGATTTAACTCAGGGCCTCATGCATACTAGGCAAGTGCTCTACCACTGAGCCATACCCAGGCCTCTCAAGGTTATAATTTTAATGTTATACCTATGGTTTGGAAACATATTGTGTTTTAATTTTCTCATACTTCTCTGTTGATTTCACTCATTAAATAAGTATTTCTTGAAAATCTATGATGTTCCAGTTGTTATAAGCACACTTGTGAAAAAAACTTAAGCTGGTTGGGGCTTACATTTGAGTGAGGAGTGTGTTAAGATACCTGTGAATAATAAACATGGCACATAATTAAGTAACATTAAATAACAGTATGTTGCGAGATTAGGTGCAAAAAATAGAGTGGAATGAGAGCAATCTGAAGTGAGAGTGGGCATGATTTCAAATAGGAATGTTCAAGTTGGGTATTGAGAAAGTGACCTGAAGGATGGGGAAAGGAGCTCTGTTGTCACCTGGAGAGAAGCACACCCAGGTGCAGGGGCAGATGGCTAAGGTGGCGGGTGTGCCTGGAGCCGAGTGAGCTGGCAGAATAGGCAAATGTGGTCAGAGGGCTCAGGGTAGCTAGATCTGGCAGGTCATATTGGTATTACTCTGAATCTCGACTAGCTCTTACTTGTCTTTCATTCACTCAAACATCTGTGTATTCGATAAGCATTTCTAATTGTCTGCGACATGCTATAAACTTTGTTAGACCATTGTGTTGCTGAGTGGACTAAGGTAGGCTTTGTGTCTTAAGAAGTCTCGTGAGTCCTAAAGACTTCAGGTGAAGATCAGTGATTACAGTAAGTGTGATAAATGACTGGCAGCCTGGGCATGTAATGAAGCAACTTTGTGTGTGTGTGTGTGTGTGTGTGTGTGTGTGTGTGTGTGTGTGTGTTTAAACGAGTGAAGAGACAGGGACAATGATGCTTGAGGCAAGCTTTAAAGGAGTTACATGAGGCAATGAAGGCTAGCAGACAGAGGGAAGGGAGGGTTTCAGTACATTTTTTTTTTTTATGTGTGCTTTACTTTCATTGTTAAGTATCATTCAGAAGGTAACTTTCATTTCTGTTAAACAATTTAAAACATGCTTTCAAATCTCCTCTGTAATACTGAAATTTTAGTTCTCTTTCTTGTGCTCTCCATTGTGTTCTGTGTATCTTTTGCATCTCTTTACAGCTTGTATTTCTTTGTGTCAATTACCTTCCTTAGAGGGTAGTTGGTATTTTCTTTTTTGCTGATCTCTATATTCCCACTGTCTAGTGTAGTTCTTTGTTCTGTGTCTGGCGTATAAATATTGAATAAATATTTGCTGATATCAATTAAAAAACTTGCATCTGCCTAAATATTCCTAATATTTTAGATAATTTTATATTAGATATTTTATATTTTCTGTCTCGATTTTGTCTCATTATTTATGATGTTTATATGAATAGCTAAAAATTTTTAAAACATGATTTTAATTAAAAAGTACAGTAATTTTTTTTCTTTTTTTCTTTTTTTCTTTTAGTACTAGGGATTGAATCCAGATGCATTCTACCTCCGAGCTACACTCCCAGTCCTATTTTATTTTTTATTTTGAAACAGGGCCTTGTTAAGATGCCAAGGCTGGCCCTGAATCTATGATCCTCCGGTCTCAGCCTTCCATGTACTGGGATTACAGGAGTGCATTACCACACCCAGTTTATCAGTTATTCAAAATCCACGAAGTAACTTTTTCTTATTGCTTGTATTTTATGCTTTATGACTATTGTCTTCTCATTTATTGCTAATGTGTGTAATTTACAGGACATTCACAGATTTTGTTATAGACTTTCTTCTAATCATTCAGTCACTGGTGTTCTAGATACCATACCCTACTGTTTTCTGAAGAAAGATACATAAATTGAAAAGATGTTTGAAGTTGGCCTATCTTAGCAGAACTACTGGGATCACCATGTAATAGGGTCAAGCTGAGAATTACTCTCAGTCCTGAATTACCTTTTCTTTATCTTAAGAGTTCTGAATACATCACTCCACTGTCTTTGGCAGTCTGAAAATTTGGTTTGTTGCTACTTTTTCACTTATTTTCTCCTCATTTTTAAAGTTTAGAGAATTATATCAATGAAATGTAAGACTTTTATTAAAAGATATCATAATGTTGACTTCAGCTTATTCATGTGACACCAGATGTAATTTTCCCATTTTTCATCTTTATGTTTAACTTCAGGACTTTTTATATTACAATGTTGTTATCAATTTTGCACCATTACTCAGGTGTTTTCCTTGGATATTTTAAGATTAGATTTCAATGGGTTATTATCTATATTTATGTTCTCTTATTAAATTCTTATTATTCTGTGTATTTTTAGAGTCTATCTTTTCTTTTGTAAATGGCAATTGTTTATGTATCATTAGATTTTTTTTGTACTGAAGATCTTCCTCAGTGAACTCAGATTAATTTCTGATTAATTCCTCTGTTTCCCTTTGTTATTTGGTGAGTTTCCCTTCCCAGTCCTCAAGTTAGGTCCTATCAGTTGTATCTCTTGAGCCAGGATTTTCTTCAGAACACAAAGAGAAGTTATCTTTCAGAAAAACTGAACAGAGGAATACGTATATGGGCATTGTATTTTGTCCCTGTTTCAGTGTTATTTTCTAATTAAAATATTGAATTCTAGTTTCTTTATTAAAGTCTCACTGGTGATCCTTATGATTGGCTCATTCTGAAACTATAGATAAGCACTAATCTTAATTGAAAGTATTTAGCACTAATTGCTTTTTACCCTAGGCCCATAGTTATTTTCACTTAGTCTTTTACAAACATTGAATACTTACTACATGTCAGGCACTGTGCTAGACGCTGAGCATACAAACACAAATCACACCATCATTCTTCTCATGTGACTATTTGTCTAGGTGCCTTAACTGTGCTGTGGTCTGCGGCTTAAGGATTAGTTTCCATATTTGGTATTAGATCAGCTGCCTGTGGTCAGGGCCATGAGGTTCATTTTTTTTTTTTTTTCTGTATGTGTTTGCTAAGAACAAAAACAAGAACTATAACCCCACTGTATGCAAGAGTAGGCTGATTACTAAACAAAAGATGATTCCTGACAGTGGAAAATCTCTTCTCCTGTATTCTATACCTCCTGCTGTCTAATATATTTTCAGTGGTCTGTACTCCAACCACAGAAGGAAGACATGGAAGAGAAGAAGGGAGATAAAAGGCTCGTGAACATATATTAAGGAAGTAAATGAATTGCTAGTTTGGATATAAATTTGGGAAGAAACAGAAAGCCTCTTACTTAAAATGACTGCTAGGCATTTACTTACTGAGCAGTAGAGCATGAGGTTGGATCACTCCTCCAAATGCTGGCAAGCACAGTGTGGAGATGAAGTCAGATACTGGCTGGACTTCAGGCATCCTGGTAAATACAGATTGGTCTCTGTCATCTGCCTGATTGTCTCAAACTCCATGGTAGATGGTGGTGTAGTGTCTCAGAGCGTGTCAGTGGAGTAAGAGAAGACTGCTAGGAGTTCAAATTCTAATTATACATTGAAAGTAGCCAAATATATATATTCTTTTGTTTTAGTTTTCAGTGGACCCCCAAATGATTTTACTTGGTTTCTGGAAATACCACCTAAGCTCCTATGGCACATTTCTCCTTTTAAGAGTTTCTATTTTAATGCTACATGTATTGTATGGCATTACATATTTCTCCAGACCATATGCGCAACTCTGATGCTGTCCAATATTTTAGAAATGTCAAGAGATAACTATTGAGTCCTTTCACTTTAATTTTGCAGATGGACCATCCTGGGTCCATCAGTGCTCTCTCCACAAACTTTATTAAGGTATCAGTGAAGAATAGGAAAAAAACCCTCCACAATAACAAAGAAAAACAATGGCTGAAAGACTTCATTGAAAAAATTATGGGAGACAGTAAATAGATGGAGGAAATATATTATTCTTTGCAAAGTAGAAATAGAAATAGAAATCCAAATGCCTGCAGGAGGTAGAGTACCCACAAGTGTCAATCTGCATTGCAGAATGCCTGAAACGTGGAGTGAGGTGTGTGATTGACAACATGATGGGATGAAATTTAAATAAAAAGTGATTGAGCCAGGTGTGATGGTGCACAACTTTAATCCCAGTACTTGAAGTGTGTGATTGACAACATGATGAGATGAAAATCTATATAAAAAGTGATTGAGCCATATGTGGTGGTGATACCTTTAATCCTAGTACTTGGGAGGCTGAGACAGGAGGATTGCAGCCTCAGTGACTTGGCAGGGGTGCTTCCTGGCTGTCATTTTTTTTCAAGCATCCTAGCTTTGGCAGTGGAGGGTTGTTTGCCTGTTGGAGGCGCCACTGGGATGGTAGGTTCCTGACCCAGGAAAGAGTCCATCATTCTTCTGTATGACTGACTAGTCCTCTTCGGGCCAGCATTGCATCTCCCATTTGGTGAAGTACTTGGGATCATTGATCTTGGCAGCCTGAAATGGTTCCAGCTGCCTGTACTGTTGAAACTACATAGAATAGGTTGGGCGTAGTGGTGCATACTTGCAATCCTAGTACTTGGGAGGCTAAGATAGGAAGATTGGAGGCTACTGCCCCCTGAGTTTAATCCAGTTCCAAAAGACAAGAAAAGGAAAAGGAAAGAAGAAAGGAGAAAATAAATACCAAAATAGGAATAAAAATTTCAACCACAAGACAAAAAGGGTGGTGCTGGATTGGGGTTAGCCTTGAGAACAATAATAACAATAACAATTTGTATTGAAGATAGAGAGAGGTTAAGATCTAACGTATTTAACCAAAAAAATTTTTTTTCGCTCTTGCACAGAATCTTTTATCTTGGCCGCCAATATTTTGGACAGATCCTTGGCTCTTATGAGGTGAACCTAAAATTTGTCTTACACTGGAGACTTATTTTTGCTGTTTTCCAGGATAGTTGGAGAAAAAATGCAATATTTCATCCACTCATGAAGTAATCTGGATTAGTGGGTGTAGATACACCACTTTTGACAGAAAACGAATGGAGAAAATAATTCCAGAAAAAATTCAGAGCTACAGATTCGGTTCTACTGCTGTATGAAGCTTTTTTGCTATTTTTTTTTCATTTTGCTTACATAAGACTATTATACTTTATATTTCAGGACAAAAAAGTAATACTGAGCCTAATAAGCTGGAAGCTCAGCCGAAAGCTTGCCTTTTCAGAAGTAAAGCCACCTGATTCATTCTGTGCCTTTTTAACCTGGAGATAGAAATGTTGTAGTTCATTGAATTATTGAAAATTTTCCTGTCAAAGATTAATAATTTTGAGTTCTTTTACTGGAAGAAGGTAATTTCTAAATGCCCTGATGAATATTTGCTCTTAAATATTGCAAGAGATTGGTTTGGATTGTTTTTAGGTGTGGAGTCTGGACCTTCCAAGACAGCTGCTATGGTGTTTTTGAAGGGAGCTGTCTTGATGAAAGTGGGAGTGAGGACTCTGAGGACACAGCGGTGGGAAACAAGGTTTGCCCTCAGCAGCTCCATCCCACTGATCAAAGATGCATCTCTTTTCCAGCTCCAAAGTGGCACAGTCTCTGGCTTTCCATTCCAGAGATGGAATTGTATTATGTAGGAATGTAAGGAGTATGTAGGGTTTATAAGTAATGAGTGGTGAAGCACTCTTTTCTCCTTGAATAAAAATTGTTTAGTTACTTGGGGAAGAGGACAGGTGTTGATACTTTCAATTATTATGTATCAAAAGGATTTATAAAATCTTTTCGGAAATTTTTTAAATTTGTAAAAGCTTAAACTCTGTGCCAAGTCCCCAGGCATTTTTACTTAAATAAACAGGATGGGGGTGTGCAATGCTTCTGCAACAAGAAAAGCAGATGATATTTAATGGTTTTAGATTCTCCTCAGCTGCCCTCTTCTCTCCCATTTCTCAGAACAGAGACTATATACTAGTAAATGCAAATAATTCTCCCTCCTGTGATTTAATGATCAACATTCTTTTAAATTCAGGCCCTATTAACTTAAGAGTCTTGACACTGACATTTCTATTAATTTTATTATATAATATCTGTGTGTGTGTGTGTGTGTGTGTGTGTGTTTTCTAGGAATTGAACCCAGGGGCATTCTACTTCCAAGCTACACCCCCAGCCCTTTTATTTTTTATTGTGAAATGGGATCTTGCTCAGTTGCTGACTTTTATGTAGTATCTTAGTGGATGTTCAGGTAGGGCACAAGGGAATGAAGGCTCAGGCTGATGGATTGTTGCCTTACCAGTGGCTATGCATTGCCTGAAAACTCACCAGTTTTGCATGCATGTGGGCAAAAAAATTGAACAGATATCTTTGTAATTTATAACTATAATTTAAGTAGTTAATTTCATCTAGTTTTCTTACATTAAATACCATATTTGCATTATTGTATTTCCCCTCTTTTGGAATTAATATTTATAAAAATTATATTAGTATATTGATGCTAAGATTATGAATAAAACATAAATTTAGCATATTTCTTAAATATAAGACTAGAGTCATAAGAATGGTGAGATATGGACTCTATACATACAAAGTTTTATACGGAGAAATGTGTTTTTAAAAATGTATAAAAGGCATATTAAGCCGGATGTGGTGGCACACGCTTGTAATCCCAGTATTCGGGAGGCTGAGACCAGAGGATCCAGGTTCGCGGCCAGCCACAGCTACCTAGTGAGGCCCTCCGCAACTTAGTGAGACTTGGTTTCAAAATAAAGAATAAAAAATAGGGCTGGGGGGATAGCTCGGAGGTAGAACGCCCCTGAGTTCAATCCTCAGTACCGCAAAAAAAAAAAAAAAAAAAAAAAAAAAAAAGGTATATTAAGTATGAATCTTAAAATGAACTTAAAATACAAATTTTATCCTCATGTATAGTGGTCTAGTGATTGCACTTAGTCATGAATCATTCTGTTTCTGTATCATGAATTACATATTGATTACTTGTTTTTTTTTTTTACAGTGAGTAGTCATCCATTGGCTGCTTCTCCCCCTGTTTTAAAAATAAATTTATATGTGTTATGCTTTTTTAAAAATTGAGATATAATTCCCAAAATATAACATTTAGCATTTTAATATATGCAGCTCGGTGACCTCACTATATGTCAAGTATTAATCTATTTTATGTCTCAGTGGACTTGCCTATTATTGAAATTCCTTCAAAATGGTATTATGCAATGTTTGTTTAGCTTTAAAAAATATGTCTTGTATCTGATTTATTTCACATAGCATAATATTTTCAGGGTTCACATTGGACATTTTCCAAGAAGAATCTTAGTGGCAACAGATTACAACTCAGTATAAACATTGATGTAGTATAAGTAAATGATTAAATAAAATAATGTATTAGAACTTTTGGATAATGAGGACTGTATGAGAGGAATTTTCAGTGGGCATCAGAGTTCTGATAAATCCAAGGCTATTGCATAGGATTAGAAGCGGTGATGAGTCATTAGTTTACATCCCTTCCTCAGAATTCACCCCATGTCTTATAATTAATTGATATGATCGCAAAAAAAAAAAAAAAAAATTAACTTGCTTAGTAACTCTTTCCTATGAGGTCAAAATGAAGACCTCCAAACAGGATTCTACTCCCTTTTTTCCCTGTGGTTTCTATAATGCCTATCTCTTCAGCTTTATCAGAACAGTTAAATGTGTGTAAGCAATAAAGCAATATTGAGCTATTCAACAAACAAAATGTTCAAAAATATTGGATATTTTGGTCTACTCACAGTGTCTTAAATCCTGGTTCTTTTATTAGAACTACTTACTGTTATCAACAACTACAGCAACACTGTTCTTTCCCCATATCTCCATAAGTTTTATTTCTACCTCAACCAAGATCTGTATAAAAATGCTGCATCAGAGTAAAGATACCTCATAACCCTGGAAGCTCGTTTCCTCTGTTGCCAAAATGATTCTGTTACTTTGAGATTATTTTCATCTGGACGGTTTTGTGGAAAAATACTTCCTTCTTCAAATGTTATTGGATAGGAATTATACTCCCTGTTTCCTCTGTTAGTGAAAAAGTATTCATATTATCTCCAGAAAAATAGATTTCAGGATGTATTAATGATAATATGATGATATTTTGGCCTGTTAAGGTAATAAATGGTGAAATAAAAAAATTTGAGAAATTGTATTTTTGATATAGCGTAAAGGCCAGGCAGTCATATCTGGAAGGAATTGAAGGCAAGCCATTTAAGATTAGGAGTTTGGAGTAATTGGTAAAGGGCAGGTTTTCCAAGAAGGTAGGTAATGCCTCCAGGAAAGGAAATACTTGGTAAAGGTAGGGAATAATAGAATTAACAAATTAATTAATTAATTTTTTTAGGATGAAGTTTAATCTGGAATTTTTTGGTTTAAGTCTAGTAAGGCAGAGTTTTGTGGTTATTGAAAGTAAAGTAGAAATAGGTATAAGAAGCTGTGGTTATAATTGGTTACATTTAGATAAAGTACTAAACCATCATATTCAGATAGGTTTGGTATGAGTGATAATGGTTAGGCCTACCAGAAATCTATTTGAATGATAAACTAAAGATTTTTCTAGATGAAAACTCATCCAGAAAAAAGGATACCAACTCAATATGGAAATGGACAATATGAAAATGGAGGAGGAACTTAACCAGTTTTCTAGACTAAAATACTCCTAAATCTATTCCATGAAATAGAAAGAAACAGGACTCTCCCAAATATATTCTATGAAGCCAACATCACATTAATACCAAAGCTGAACAAAGACAGCTCAAGAAAAGAAAACTACAGGCCTATATTGCTGATGATCTTAGACACAAAACAGCTAAACAAAATACTAGCAATGTGCATTCAAGATCACATCAAGAAAATTATACACCATGACCAAATCGGGTTCATCTCAGGGATGCAAGGCTGGTTCAACATACGGAAAACAGTCCATGTAATTCACCACATAAACAGAATCAAAGACAAAAATCACACGATCATCTCAATTGATGCTGAAAAGCATTTGATAAAATCCAACATCCATTCATGCTAAAAGCACTGCAGAGAATCTGAATAGAAGGAATATACCTCAACACCATAAAGGCAATATACAATACGCCCACAGCCAACATCATATTAAATGGGGAAAAACTGCAAGAGTTCCCACTAAAAACAAGAACAAGACAAGGATGTCCATTACCACCACTTCAATATAGTACTTGAGACTCTAGCCAGAGCAATAAGGCAAGAGAAGGAAATCAAAGGTGTAAAAATAGGAAAAGAAGAGCTAAAACTATGCCTTTTTGCAGATGACATGATAGTATAGTTAGAAAGCCCAATACAGTCAACCAAGAAACTTACAGAACTAATCAACAAATTCAGCAATGTGTCTGGATACAATATCAATCTTAAAAAATCAGAAGCTTTTCTGTATGCCAACCATAAATACACTGAAAAAGAAATCCAGAAAACAATTCCACTCACAATAGCACCTGGAAAAATAAAATACTTAGGAATAAACCTAACCATTATTCTATTATCTTTTTACATCTAATGCCAGTGCTTTGAAGCCTCGGGTCAATGACTTAAATTTGAGGCTTTACGCCTTTTCACTCTAAGAACTTCGAGAATTTCTTTTTGTCTTCAATGTTTTTAGATGTTACTGTACCATTATAAATATGCAATTTTCTCTTTTCTGTCCCGCTTTATACTTTTATTGTTTTCCAACTGAGAACTTATATCTTTCTTTAATTTTGTAAAAATTATGACTGTTAGATCATCAGTTATTTTCTCCCCTTCATTTACTTATTTATTTTTTCTTTCTTGGATTTCTACCAGATGGAAACTGATGATTCTTCCTTTAGTCCCTGCATTTCTTAACTTCCATTCCTACTGAGTTAGTGTTAAGGTATGTACAGATACATACAAGCTAATCTCATTTTTAAAATTGGTTTGTAGTATATTACAGTATTATAAACATAAGTATTAATGGACATTTAGGTTTCCAGATCTCACCACAACCACAACAAAACAATAATTTACTATGTTCATTTTGGTGCCCATCTATGAATATTCCCTTAGAATTGCTTTAGAAGTAGGATTACTTGAGTCAATGGAGAAGTTCAATTTTATTTTGATAGACTGTTAACTTGTTTTTCACAGTGTCTTCTTCAGTTTTATAACTCCCACTAATCATGTAGGAAAGTACGATTTTTTGTATGCTTGCCAAGGCTTAATATCTTCACTCTTTTTGATTTTTGACAGTCTTATGAAAAATAATTTGTTTGAATTTTCATTTTTATTAGGCATTAGGTTGAGTATATCTATATACATATATTTATGTAGCCATTTGTGATTCTCCTTTGAATATCTATTTATATCCTATTTCATTATTTTCATATTGACTTTTGGAACTTTATATATTCTGGATAGTAATCTTTGTGGGTAACATGTTGCAATTTTCTCCAAAACTTTGATGAGATTTTAACTTTATTTATGGTAAATTTTGTTTTAGGAAGTCTTTTTCTTTGTTTAAAATAAAGTTTCAGCTTTTTCCCTAGGCTTTTGTGTTTTAATTAGACTACTCTCCAATATTAATTCGTATTTTCTTTTACAAATTTTGTAATATTAGTCAACTTAGAATTTATACACACACACACAGGGAACCCAACTGTTCAAATATTATTGTTTGAATAGTCCACATTTTTATTTTGCTTTACATATCATCTTTATCAAACTAAATTAAAATATATGCATTGATCTGTTTATGCAACTTTTATTGGTGCTCTTTGTATTTTGTTTTAGTTTTTTAAACTATTTTGTTGCCATGGGTTGAGATGAAGTTTAAATAAGATTTATTTATTTATTTATTTATTTATTTATTTATTTATTTATTTATTTATTTATCTATTGACTATGGTGATCTCTCCCTTTTCCAGTTCTTTTGCTAGGTCTCAAAGTAAATTTTCACATTTTGTTCTCCACACTTTTTTTTTTCTCACTTGATCTGAAATTTGTATTTTGTTTCTCATGATTAAGTTCTTTATTTTTGTATTTTTAAGGTTTTGAAATTTCTCTTTAGAAATAGTTGGTAATTAAAAGAAAATTCTTTTTTTTTGTTTCACAAATTGATTGGCATGAAATTGTGCAGAGTAATTCTTAGAATTTATAATCTTTTTGAGGCATTATTTTAAATTTTATTTATATTTATTTTATCTCAATAAGGTTTATCATTGCTTTTTAAATTTTACTGTTCTATTTCAAAGAGTCAGCTCCTGATATTAACCAATTTTATTAATCCAGGAGAGGATGCTAGATGAATTAGAGTTGGAAACCTCAGTATGAACTCATGTTTAGCTTATTATAGAGACAGATGGTTGCATATAAGCATGTTAATAATATTTGTACATATATATATATATATATATATATATATATGGGTTAGTTTATATAATATATGTTCTTATTCCATCAGTTAAGGAAGCCTAAGAGCAATGACACTAAAGTAGCAATGAGCCTGGCCTGAAGTGTAGTGCAAGATATTCAAGATGAGCATAGAGTATTTTGTAGTATTAGAAAGTAAGGAACTATTTGAAAAAATATCCAAACCCTATAACAAAAAACCAAATAAAAAGAACTCATCTGGAAAAATTTGAGTAAAAATAAATAAGAAAGTATTACATTATAACTTGAACTATGAAATAAATATTCATGAGATCATAGAGATATAAATACATTATTAAATAAACAAATAGGAAGAATACACAAGTCTTTCAAATAGAAAAATTCTGAGTAATTTATGCACATACTCTGTCCTTAAGGAGTTGGGGCATAATCCCCACAACTTGAGTGTGAGCTGTGCACAGTGAGTTTCAAAGAATACCACATGAAAAGAGGAAAAATGGAGTCATTTTCAAGTTAAAAATATGACAAATATCATCAACAAAGTTATCAAAGTTAGCATCAACAGTGATAAGAAATGTTGGTCATTTGTATTGATATGGTAGAATGAGAACGTCATTTTGCCTCTGCAATCTTCCCCTCTCAAATCCATTACGTGGCCTAATGATGAGAAAAAAAAAAATCAGACAAATTCCAGTTGAGGTTCAATTTACAAAACACAAGTATTCCTCTAAATTTACAAAGTCATCAAAAATAAATCCTGATAAATGTTATAGTCAAGAGCATCTCTAAGTAAACATGACAACTAAATATAATGTGGTAGTCTAAATATAATCCTGCAACAAAGAAAAAGACATTAGGTAAAGGGAAAGGAATATAAATAAAATGTAGGCTTTTGTTAAAATAATGGCCAATATTCATTCATTAGTAATGGAAGATGTATACATTAGTTATGACAAATGTATAATAACATATGAGGTTATTAATAATGACCTAGGTGTGGGTGTATGGAAATGCATCAATATTTCTGAAAATCTAGAACTAGAATAAACTACAAAGTTTATTTTTAAAAATCTGTGGCAGAAGTAATATTTTACTTTTCTTACAGATTTTCTTTTATTTGAAATTTCTATTTTGCAATACGCACACACACACACACACATATATAATAGAAAGTCACTAAGATATACTTTTATTAATGCGAATTACTGAGAATATCCAACAGAAAAAGATCAATGGGAGAAAGTACAGTCACAAATCCTGCAGAAAACAAGATTCTTGGGAAGTTTCCCTATGGGGAGAGGACAGAGAACCTCAGAACTCAAATCTTTGAGAGTGGGGTCCTGAAGTTTACCATTTCTAGGCAAGTATGAAGAAGATTCTTATTTATACCAAAGATAATAAATCACTGCTTTATCATATGATGTGACTGTTAACACATAATGTATATTGTCTCCAGACTCTCTTTAATCTCTATCCTTCTGGTGTAGTCATTTAATCCAAGCTTGGTATTGAATTTAACTGAACCATGACCAGCTCATATATCTTCATCTTTTCTTAGAGGATTCTATAAAGGACCTTGACTATACCCCTAAACTAACCTACAAAGAATTTATGACCCAAATTCTCTTATCTGGAAGTTGAAGTATGAGATGAATAAGACAGATACACTTTTTGCCTTGACAGAGGTCACCATCTGATGAGAAAAACAGGCAATAAAAAATAATTATCTTGATAATTAATCAATTGTAAGTGAGAAAATTACTTATCCATTCAACAAAGGTTTACTGTGTTTCTTATGTGCCAGCTTTTTGGATAAAAGGGAATCCTCTGTGGTTGCAACATACAGAACAAAGAAGGAAGAAAAAATATGTTGGTATTATATAGTTTGTCATTAGTAAGCTATTTCCTAATAATAACATCTTTATTTCATAAAGTTCATAAACTATACCATTAGAATCTGTTCTGAAGGTGTTATTTAGGTAAGACAGTTTTGAGAAGTTTTCACTTTGTTCTCTGCCATTTTGAATATTAGAATCATCAGATTTTTCTCTAGGCTTTCATTAACTTATCTATTCACCAGGGCCTTTAAGAGAATAATGTTCATTATATATTCTTCAGCAGATTAAGTTGGAAGTTATTATACCCAGTCTAAGAGAAATAGTCTCATTTTGCAATGCTACCGTGTCTCTTTAAGTATCTTATGTGTTAGATTTCAACTTTTTCTGGCTTATTTTACTCTATAAATATAATTATTCACCTGGCAGGAAAAGACAAAGGCAAAATAATTGTCTCATTTTCTTCTCAGAATCTAATAATATTTTTCAATCTGCCTCTTTTTTACTGTTCCCCCCCCCCCCCGCCAATAAGCAGATATTTGTTTTGGTTTATAATATTTTCCTAAGTTGTCGTGGTTTAGATATGAAATGTCCCTCCCAGAACTTATGTGTTGAGAGCCTGGTCTCCAATATAGCAAGGTTTGAGGTGGGTGTGGCTGGAGGAGGTGCGTCAGTAGTGGTGTGGTTTTGAGGATTATGTATGTCCCTGGTCCCTTCTCTTTCTGCTTCCCAGCTTCTCTGTGGAGAAGCTTTTCTCCATCAAGCCCTGCCACTATGCGGTTTCTGCCTTGGGCCCCACTGACCATAGACTGAATCTTCTTTGAAACTGTGAGCCAAATATATCTTTCCTCCTTAAATTGTTCTTGTCAGATATTTTTGGTCACAGCGATGAAAAAAATCTAACACCTAGGTTTAAATATTTTATGAACAAGATTTCTTGAAACATTCGTATGTGCCACTGTTTTATAGTTATTGGTAGTTTGTCTTTTAAAACTGAATGTAATAGAAATATTCCTTTGTGGAAATAGCAGCCTTTTCGTTTTTGCCCCCATGTTCTTCTTCATCAGAGTACCTTCTGTAGTGATGTAAACAGAATTACATTTTGCGGAACATTCCAAATATGCTTGAAATCTTTCCTCTTTGGTTCTGATGCCTTGAGTCCATTTTCATTCACTCTTAAACAAACTAATAAAAAGCACTTTTCTTCAAGACCTAAAGAATGTTGTCTGAATGTGCCCAGGATTTTCTTTTGTTGTGATTTTATTCTCAAAGGCAGCCTTGTTTCCTGTCCCCAAGGTTCTTGTCACTTCTACTTTTCCTACCCATTTTTCCTTCTTGGTCATTATTAAGTTCAGAATAGCAATTTGCCAAGTTGTTTCCACTACCCTCTAAGAGGTAAAATTGTCAGTAGAAATAATCTAGTTACTGTTTTGACAGTCTAGGGCTCTCCTACGAGTTTAGTGGGCTGGGAGCACTTCTTTGTAGTCATTTAGGTGAAAAATATTATGACAGTTGACTTAGCTATAATATAGCACTGTAACTTACGCTTTATTCTATTAAAAAAGTTATAGGATAAAGAAAGCTGCATTTCTTTTTACTGTAATCCATGAGGTTCTACATGATTTGAACTCTCTTCATCTCCAACATTAACACACACTAATTCCCTGTTCACATGTTATACTTAGTCATGATCTACTAACACAAGCTTCCCACCCCCATCAGGGCATTTATTTATTTACTTATTTATTTATTTACTTCTACCTGGACACAGTTTTCCCACTGAGTGTTCCTTCTTCATGTGTTAAGTTTGCAACTTGTCATTAACTTTTCTGTAACAGCTCACTGTTTACTTTATTCATGCCACTTTTTATAGTTTAAAGTTAGATGCTTATTAATTTATGTTTTTGTGGTGCTGAGGATTGAACCCAGAGCCTCATGCATGCCACTGTTTGCTTATTTGTTTATTATATTACACCAATGAAAAAGTAAGTGCTAAGAGGCATAAAAAACTTGTGCATCTTTTCATTAGTGTTTAAGATAGTACCTCATGCATTGTAAGTTCTCAATAAATAATTGTTAAATGGGTAAAGATACACTGAAATGAGTTCTTTGCCAAAATGAATTAAACAAAATTGTTGAACACCTGTTTGGCATATATAATTACTAAATTGGAACAGCCAATCAATACTTTTTTTGAACAACCTTTAGCAAAAGGTCATAGAAAATGCTTTTATTAATGTCAGGCAAAGAAATACAGATCATTTAGAACATTTAGAAAAAATAGATGAAATATATGCATCAAATTGCTTGAAGGCAGAGAGAGTTAACAAGGTAGTGAAGAATTGTGAAGCCAAGATTTAGGAATAGAGAGAAACTCAGAAATTGAGCCTGACATTGGAGCAATATTTCTTTTTTAAATATACTTTTATTGATACATTGTAATTATGCATAATAATGAAGTTCAGAGTGATAGAAACATATAGGCACATAGCACTTGGTATATTTCCTTTCTGATCCCACTCTGCTCCCTCTCCCACTCCATACATATAATTGAGATTGCTATTGATAACTTCATATACATGCATAGCATTATTTCAACTGTTTTCTTCACATTTGAGACAGTATTTCAACAAGATATTTATATCAATTCCGTCAATGGGGTCTCACAAATGAGCAGAGCTTTGGATACATTTGTAGGATTATAGAGAAAAATATGGTTTCAAGAATTTATCAAGAAGAGACTAACACTGGTAAATCTGGTCCTCGGCCAGATCTACTCTCTTAATAAATTTCAAGTATACGATTCGGTATATTAGCTACAGTTACATGCTGTACACTATATTTCCAGAACTTATTCATCTTATGTAACTTAAACTTTGTACTGTTTGATTATTTACCCCACCACAGCCCCAACAACTTCCCTTCTACCCTGCTTTTATGCATTTGACTATTTTAGATTCCATGTATAAGAGTTATCACACAGTATCTTTCTTTGGTTTATTTCACTTGGCATGATGTCCTCCAGATTCATCATGTGGTTGCAAAGGACAGGATTTCCTCTTTTTTGAGGCTGAATAATATTCCTTTGCACATGTATATACCACATTTTCTTTATCTATTCACCCAGTGATGGGCACTTAGGATGCTTCCATATGTTACATATTGGGAATAATGCTTCATGCAACATGAGAGTGCATATATTAAGATACTGACTTTCTTGGGCTATATGCCCAGAAGTAGGATTTCAGAATTGTATATTAATTTAATTTTTAATGGCCCTACCAAAGTTTATTTCTTCTAACAGTGTACCAGTGTTTCATTTTCTTTAGACCCTTGCTTGCCATCATCTGTCATCTTCTGTCTTTTTAGCCATCTCAACAAGGATGTTGATATCTCACTATGGCTTGTTTTTCATTTTCCTAGTAATTAGCAATGCATGCTTTCATACAACTGGCTGCTTGTGTGTCTTCCTTGGAAAAATGTCTATTCATGCGATTCTGATATGATGAAATAGAAAGGATACAGCATCTTCCAAAATCATTTCAACAGATGCAGAGAGAACATGTAAAATATTAAGTATGTATGCATATTTTTAAACTCTTTAAGTTAACTAGAATTAAACTAAATCTTTCTATGCCTATCTCTAAAATACATACAAAACATACCTATTGATCACATGTTGAAACTTTACCCTCCGAGAAGAAGAACAAGCTGAGAAGAGCTCCTGTCACCACTTTCACTGAAGATTGTACAGGCTATTTTTTGCCAGTGCAAAAAATAAAAAGGTAAATAAACTGTATAAAAGTTGAAGAAAAAGCAACAAAACTATCATTCATCAGCTGCTATATACAATGTAGTAATTCTGTGTAGAGACTACTGAAAATTAGTGAAAATAAATGAATTACAGCAACATGGAAAAATTTTACACACCCACTATCCAGGCAAAGGAACTAAAATGAAAAGACGCATATTGAATGATTCTCTTTATGGAAAGTTAAAAAATATCAGAGATATACTTAGTGTTGGAGTTCAAGGAAATGATTGGTAAGGGAATGTTAGGAATATTTCTTCCTTAACTTTAAATGCATTTTACAAACCTAATAAGTTTTCTTAAGATCAAAGATATTTCTAATCCCTAACAATTTAAACAACAAAATTATTAACAAATAAAATTGGTATATGTAGTTTTTGAACCATGCATTACTTTGACTCTTCAAAGTTAGACATATTATTGGAAAAGCAAGTGTATGCATAATAATTTAGCTTTTTCCATTTTTCTTAGAGAAAAAACATATGCCAATTCTTTTGTAAACAATCTTATCATTCTGTTAGGTTCTGATAAAGCTGGCTTTTCTTCAAATAACACCATGCCAAATATATTTGGATCAAGGCAAGATTATTCAAGGACAGACTTTTATATAAGATGGACATCTGACTCATCCAGTAATAATGATTATTATCAAAAAGACTTTTAAAGATAATCAGTGCTGGAGAGGATGCACAGAAAAGGGATTTCTGATCATGATTTTTATTTTATTTTATTTATTTATTTATTTTTTGCGGTACTGTGGATTGAACTCAGGGGCATTCTACCTCTGAGCTATACTCCCGGCTCTATTTTTTATTCTTTATTTTGAAACTGGGTCTCACTAAGTTGCGGAGGGCCTCACTAGGTAGCTGAGGCTGGCTGCGAACCCAGATCCTCCGGTCTCAGCCTCCCGAATGCTGGCATTACAAGCGTGCGCCACCACGCCCGACTGATCATGATTTTTTAAATTGAGGATATTGAGGACCAACAGAACAATATGACAAGTCCAGCGAATGGAGGCCATCATTAAGAATGAATGCGCACAAAGTTAGGCTCCAAGGCAACCAAGCCATCTAAGTTTAGGTAACTCTTGTGTAGTTTAAAAAATAACACAGTAATTTCCTTCACACTATTGGTAGAAACGTAAATCAGGAGAGCCATTGTGGTAAACAGTATGGAAGTTCTTCAAAAAAATTAAAAATAGAGCTATCATATGATCTAGCAATCACACTACTGGGTATAAATCCAAAGGAAATAAAGTTAGTATGTCAAAGAGAAATGTGCATTCACTGTTCACTGAAGCACTACTCACAATAGCTAAGGAAACAACTGAAATGTCAATTGACCAAGAGAAGCATAAAGAAACTGTGGAACTGGAGGTGTAGCTCAGTGGCAGAGTACTTGCCTCACATGAACAGGGCTCTCTAAATAAATAAATAAATATACGTGTGTGTGTGTGTGTGTGTGTGTGTGTGTGTGTGTGTGTGTGTGTGTTTGCGGTTTGAGTGTGTGGTACTGGGGATTGAACTAAGGGGTGTTCTGCCTCTGAGCTACATCCCTACTCCTATTTTATTTTTTAATTTTGAAACAGGGTCTCACTAAATTGTGGAGGGTTTTGCTAAGTTGTTGAGGTTGGCCTTGAACCTGTGATCCTCCTGTTTCATTCTCCCAAGTACTGTGATTACAGGAGTGTACTACCACTCCAGTCTTCTATATATATTTTGTATAGTGTATATTATTATTATTAAAAGTCAAAATTTATTTGGAGTTAGCTAATTATTTACCCTTCCCATTGCTCTTTATTTATTCATTTTTCCCCCAGTCTGGGCTTAATTTACTTATCCTTAAACACCTTCCTTTACTACTTCTTTTAAGTAGATCTGCTATTGACAAATTTTCTCAGGTGTGTGTGTGTGTGTGTGTGTGTGTGTGTGTGTGTGTGTGTATGCATGTGTATGTGAAATATATTTGTTTTGCCCTCATTTTTGAGGGATATTTTTGTTGTATAGAGAATTCTAGGTTGGCAGTTATTTTCTTCTAATACTTTGAAGATGTCATATTTTATTCTCATAGCATCCACTGTTTCTGTTTATAACTCAGCTGTTGGTCTTTTTATGACTCATTTGAAAGGGATATGTCTTTTTTAGCTACATTTAAATATTTTCTCTGCCTCTTCTCTCTAGCAGCTTTTCTCTGATATGCCTTGGTGTGTGTGGTTATCATTTTATTAATCCTGCTCTAGATATAGGAATATTTCTTGAATCTGTGATTTGATGTATTTTTAGTCTTCAAGTATGGTCAATCATTATATATTTAAATATTGTTTCTGTACATTATGTTCTCTGTTCCTCCAGGGGTTTTAAGTCAATGTTAGATTTTTCATAGTGTTGCATATATTTCACATTTTTTTCTTCATGTCATTCTTCTTTCCTATGTTTTCATCTTTGTATTTTCTCTTGGTTGATTTTCCACTTCATTAATAACTTCATCATCTATATGTCCTGTTAAACATATGCAATGATTTCTTAATTTTAGTATACAGCTTCCCATGTTACAAAAACAAATACAATAATTCAAGTGAGGATTATTGGTAGATGCTAAAACAAATGAAAGGTTAGAAAAAATATTCATGTAGTCTTAAAGAGTAATGGCACAAGTTAATTACTAATTATCATGCTCAACATGTGTAAAAGTGTATATTAATAAGTATATATGAAGAGATTTGATAGTCCTTTGATTACCAAATGATCAACATAGTATCATCAATAAAGTATATCTGGGTATCGTATTTCCTCATATGTGATGAAATAAAAAATTACACAATATTTGCATAGTTCCAAAAGTGTTTAGTTGAATAAAAAATTGTGAGTACGATGAGAAAAATTCAGAACCTGGGACATGCTGAAAGACAAAAGTTCTTACTTCTTTGAAAACATCTTGAGAAACAGAGGAAGGGTAGATGCTCCATAGAAAAGGCATTAAAGAGACATAATGAATACATGCAAGCGTGTAAATATTGATTAGCTTCTGGTTTGGGAAAAAGAGCAGCCCTAAAGGATATATGTGAAATCTTTCAAAATTTAATATGGAATATTTTATTACAAATTATCAAATTATTTTAATTTTCTCAGGTGCTATGAATATATAGAAGAGTGTCTTTATTCATAAGAAATATGTAGTGAAATATTCAGAGAAGTTTCAAGTCTTCTACAATTTACTTTCAATTTATTTGGAAATATACATAAACATACATAAATATGTACTCACATGTATGTCAATGTGTGCATATATATGTAAATATTAAAGATACAAGTTAAATTCATACTTAAACATGTGTGTATGTAAGTGATTTAAACTCACCACTAATAATCAAATGAATACAACATAATAAAAGAATAACCTAGCGTTTTTCTCCTATCTCATTAGAAAGGATAAATTATGCTTCTTCTACACTTCTTACAATTCTAACATACAGAAAATGTGAAATACATTCTGTACAGCTTTGCTTAAAGTACTCACAATAAATGTTTGAAATATAAAGTGATAACTGCTACATATCATGTAAAATGTTACATCCAGAAAATTTCCCAGCTATCTAAATTAGAAATAAAATTCTATTTTTTTATGTAGTTATCTGGAGTTGCTACATTTTCTGGAAGTAAAATGTGAACACTGTGAAGTCTCTTATCTCTTTCAGGGCAGGATAGCACAGGTGTAGTGAACATGTTATGGTTCCATTAAGCAAATTATATGCCCAATTGCCCTTTATGGCATGATTCTCTTCATTCCATTTTCATTGAAAGTATTTTTGTTCCAATAAAGGAATTTTATCTCCACAAGAAGAGTCTGCAGACTGTTATTTCACTAGCCTGAGAACAGGGCTTCTGGGTTCTCTTTCTTAATGGGTTATGCAGGTTACCTGCCTTGCCTGTTCTTTTTTAGTCCAGTAATGGCACAAAGATATTCTCTATTGCTTTTTACATTGTGTAATAGATTTGAGTATGATTCCCATGAGTTAGATTCTATGGAAACATTTCCCTTACTAAGAAAAAAATGCATGTGAAATTAACTTGCTTTTTCTAACTCTTAGTGGAAGTGATGAAACTTAATCTTTAATGATATTCCCCTGAGACACAGAGTGCACATTTCTAAGATTGGGACAAGACTACAATTACATTTCTAGTCTCCCTTATTGCCTAGAGGAAGAGTTCATACAAGATGATCCAAACATTTCTTTCTAATAATTTCTTTAACATCTGCTATGACAACACAACATATTTCACTTTCTTATAACCACCAAACGTAAAACTTTCTCCTCCTTAAGTCTAAAAGAAATTACTAAACTTGCTTTTATATTTGGTATCCTGCTGTTCAGTAAAGAATAATGAGAATTTAAGAGAGATTTTTGAATGAATAAAAGTGAACAAGCAATTTGCTTTATGCTGGACTTGTATCCATCCTCTGTCTATTGTTTCCCTTCTATATTTGTTTACTTTATAATGACACATTCACCAAACCTAGAGGTGAACAAGAAGAAAATAAAATGCACATGATTAGACTATAGATCACTTTGATTTTCATAAGACCACAAAGATTCAAGGATGGAAGAATATGCATGGAAAAATAGTCATAAGTATTTATAGTTTCTCACCACCTTCAAAAGAAGACTCCCTTTTCCTGATTTTTTTTTCACTGAACAACTGACATTCCTCCTTGGAATCTGGGTAACTGATGCATAAGCTGGCTCTGTCAGGACATTTGCTGCATGACATTAAGTCTGAGCAGACTTGAATGACATAAAGGGCAATCCAGGAAAAGAGCCACGAGACTAGCTGTTCAGACAGAGGAAACAGTAAATAAAATGGTCCCAAGGCAGGAACTAGTTTAGAACATTAGGAAATAGAAATTAGTCACGAGGACTGGAGCTTAAGGTTAGGTTATATTATCATAGGAATCCCTGTAATTTCTAATACGACTACTGAATCTATTTCTTTTGAGACCCTGAGCTTCCATGTAAAATGTTCAATTGACCTGGAGTGACATACTGGAGACATTATGTGGAGACATACCACAGAAAGAATCTGAGACCAAGTAGATGGCAGGTTCTCTGCAAGGCCCAGCTGATCTGGCCCACAGCTGCTTTAATTATTCCATTTGAGACTACAGATATCAAGGAGCAAGGATAAGCCACCTTTACCAGACTTTACCTAAGTTCCTGACCCACAGAACTACCAAAAATAATAATCATATGGCTCTTGTTTTAAGCTTCAGAGCTTTGGAGTAATCTGTTATGCAGCTATATTCAGCACAGAATTGCTGACTATGTGTTTTGTTGTAATAAAAAAAAAAATGGAAGCATTTGCCATTGGCTTTAAGATACAATGGCAGTCTAAAGCTGAGGAGGACCTTAAGGAAACTGTTAGTAAAGGCTAGAAAGAATTTGAGGAAACCTTGGTGAGGGCTGGAGGGAGCATGAGGAAAATGATATTGGAGATTAATTTTTAAAAAGAGGCCCCTTCTTATGTACTGGCAGGAAGTTTGACAATATTGCTGCTTACAGGAATGTGAGACATAGGAAGAGAAACTAATACACTCATGGATCTGGCAAGGGGAGATTTTCAGGCAGGCAGAATGTAGAAAGTGACAACTGGCTTCTTTTTGCTACTTGTGATAAAATATGGGAAGAAAAGACACACCAAAGAAGAAACCGCTAAGTTTTTTTCCACAGGAATTTTGAGAAATTTTATGAGCCAGAATTTGCTGAACTTGAAAATAAAACTGTTTTTCTTAATTTCTTCCAGCAAAAGAATATCATAGTAAGAAATCAAATCTAAATAGGGCTGTAAGATGCTTTTTGAATCTCAGAAAATAGACATTGTGCCTCATAGACACTTTCAAGGAGACAAAAACCATCTAAAGAATGTGAAGGAGGGCTCATAGTCTTTCCCCACTAAAATAATAGAACACCTAAGACTATTAAAGGTTTTGTAACATAACAGCCTCATGCTAGTCTCAGGGTTTAGGTGGGCTTTTAAAAAGAATTTATGTATATGTCTTTTGTTTAATGAAGTAGTTTATAACTTGATGCACAAAGATTTTAAAGGAATTACATCAACTTGAACTGAAAAGGGTAGGGAGTCCAATCTACTTCAGGAAAAAAACAGGCTGAGGATATTTCTTATAGGTGTTTATAAAAAGTGTTTTCCTTTTTCCTTATATACAGTACTAATAGTAGAGTGTGGCATTAAATGAAAATGGCACTATCAAATTAGTTTAAAAATTAGGAAGGCATTCATATGTAAATATCTAAATAATATCCATTTAAAAACATTTAGTTTTGTAAATTTATTGTGTATTGTTGGCTTTATAATTATTCAGAGAAATACTACATTTATAATCCTGGAAAAATGAAGCAGAGTTGAAAACAGAAGTATTGTCTTGTGAATGAAGAACACTAAAACATCAGAAATCCAAAGGAGTAAGAATCCAACATATAAAATTCTCAGTTATAGAAACTCAAACTCATAAAAAAACAAATTTCTCCACATTGTCTACAACATTCAACAAATTTCAACACAGATATTGTTGGGAAAACAACCTTTGCAGGAACAACATCTGGATTCAAGTCTTATTTCCTCTCCTTACTAGGGATTTGATTCAGGACAATTTAGTAACTTTCTATACATACATGCCCTTATCTACAAAATAGGGAGTAATCATACTCCATGTACTATCGCATTGCCATGATAGCTAAAAGGAAGAATATGTATAAATCATTTAGCACAGACTCTGTAAAATGATAGATATGCAATAATTATAACTATTTCTGCCCTTGCAATATAATCATGATTGCAATTATTTAAGCATTATTATCATCTTCATCTTCATTATCATCATCATCACCACAGATCATTGTAAACCAGGTGCTTAAGTGGACATTGGGTACACAGTTTTGGCCAAGGTATACTTGATTCCAACTGTTAACAGTCTAGCACAGTAAACAAGCAGATAAGTAGGTGCAGTTTTAATTGTCTGGATTGAAGGAATGAACGGTACTATGTGCATATGCATGATGCTGAGTACACCAAGTTCACAATATTTTCGAGTGCTGAGGAAGCCTTAGAGGATGTAACGGTGTTTTGTGGTACTGGGGATTGAACCCAGAGGTGTTCTATCTCTGATCCTCACCCCCAACTCTATTTTTAAGAATTATTTTTATTTTGAAATAGGGTCTTGCTAAGTTGCTGAGGGTCTTACTACATCGCTAAGGTTGGCTTCAAACCTGCAATCCTTCTGTTTCAGTCTCCCAAGTACTGGGATTACAGGCATGAGCCACCATGCCTGGCTGAGGTAATGCTGTTTAAATTGAGATTTAAAAGTTTTGTAGAAAGTGAAGTCATTCCTCCAAAATCTCTCTCTCTGTGTGTGTGTGTGTGTGTGTGTGTGTGTGTGTGTGTGTGTGTGTGTATCTATGATACTGGGGATTGAACTGGGGGCATTCTACATCTGAGCTGTACTCCCAGCCTTATTTTTTATTTTTATTTTGAAACAGGGTCTTGCTAGGCTAATGAAAGTCTCATTACTTGCCGAGGCTGTCCTTGAACCTGTCATCCTCCTGTCTCAGCCTCCCAAATACTGGGATTACAGGTGTGCACCACCAGGCTGGGCTTCCCAAATCTTTTTTACAGGGGCCCTAATTCCAATCCATGGTGGTTCTGCCTTCAAGATCACTTAATCATCTCCTGAATGTTCCACCTCTTAATACTAACATTGGCTATTAAATTTCAACATATGAATTTAGGGGCACACAATCATATTATAGTACCAACTAAAGATGTTCTTTGATCAATTTAACTAAACGTTCAAATTTAATTATGTCAATATAAAGAGTTAGGAAATTCAGGGAATATGGGACTTTTTAAGATTATGGTTATAAACATGATATTAAAAATAATGGGGTTTTTTTGTTTCTGGCTGAAATTTAGAAAGTGTCTTATATCTCTTGGAAATATTCCCCTATATATTCCTGTGTGTGGCTTAACATTTTTTAAGGGATTGTTTTGTCATGCTAATCCATAATTGAGTTTTATGTTAGTTTTCATTTTTGCTCTCCAATTTATGTGATAGTTCATATTATGCTACAATCCAATTTAAAAATTAGGAAATAAATTTGGAAAGCAAATGTCCATGGTCTGGCTAAAGGAGATGAATTTGAGAAATATTTTCCTCAATTGAATTTCTCTTTAGAATTGCTTCTTTGCCATGAAGTTATTTTTACTTCCCTCAATTCCATTTGAGAGCTGCATAGAGTAGCTCTTCAGAAGTCTGCTTTCCACATGTCTAGATGTCTTTCTAAATATTGAAACTAAACTGGTGTGCTTAGACCCACTTTCATCTTATTGTCTCTTCCAGCTTCCTTATTCCTTGAGCTCTTGCTTTTATTTCTTGAGAAAACCAACCTGCTTATTCCCAACCTTTTTCAGAACAATATTTGTGACTCACAGTTTCCAGTCTCCTTTTCTACTAAACAAATCCAAATAAACTTTTTCTTAAATTCACTCTACTTGTCTACTTTGATTACTGCTTTTATCACATGCTGTTTATTAAGCAGAGGGAAGAGACAGAACTCTGAATTATTTTGATAATGAGTTTTCAAGTCACTAAACAATTGGAATATATTAAGTGTGGTATTTATTTTTTCATATCTATTATCTTCTAATCTCTAGTCTAATGATGGTTCTGCATATATTCAAATAGTGGCTCTAAAATTTATTCTCTGACCAGGACACAGGCATTGAAATAAACACCTGTGGGCTTGAATGGTACCAGCTGTCTTTTATTTATTGTGTCAGCTTAGGCAAGTTATTTTAAAATTTCAGTCTTAGTTTGTTTACTTATGAGTAAAAATTATTGGTTGAGCATTTAGTTAAATCCAAGGCTTTTAGCTGTTTGTGGTAGCCCAGGTTGAAGCAGGAGACTCGCAGGTTTGAAGCCAGCCTTGGCAACTTAGTGAGGCCCTCAGCAAATTAGAGAGACCCTGTTTCCAAATAAAAAATAAATAGGGCTGGGGGTGTAACTCAGAAGTAGGTGTCCCTGGGTTAAATCTCTAGCCAAAAAAAAAAAAAAAAAGGCTTTTGATGTTTCATTTTGCATTTAAATACTTAGGTTAATTTTTGACTGCTGAAATTACCAATAATACTTTTCCTTTATTACTCAGACAATTGTTTGCCAAATAAAAATGATTTCAATACTTGCTTGGTAGACTCAGTGTAGTGAATAATAAAATTATATATGCATGTATACATATACATACAGATAGATAGATAGATAGTCACTGTCATCATCATAGTTTGTTCTCAATAAAGGTTCTTTTCCTGCCCCACATCTCTCTGGCATATTCTGCAAATGGAATGTTCAGCTCATGTCTTGTCATATTTCTATAAACATTTATTTCAATCCAACTTCCTATAGACAGTGTTTTGTAAAATGTACGATGCTTTTTTGGAAACAGTGATTTACGGTTTTTTTTTTTTTTTTTGGACAAAACCAACTGAATCAGAATCTCATGATAGAGGCTTTTGCATTTTAAGAAGCTTCTTAGGGGAGTCTGCTAGACTTTATAGCACACAACTCTCCTATGGCTGGAAGGTTATGAAGAAAAAGTAAAGAGAAGGGATCTGTAAGAATGTATAATGTAGTAGAGTAAGTCATGCAAGTATGAAATAATTAACAATAGAAGGCAGGAAAGTACAAAATTGTAGATTATTAAAGTTTAGCATCTGTGACCTATTAAGGAACAATGGCAATAAGAAAATAGGATTTACTTTATTGATACCTGCCAATCATTTAACCCTTAGTGGTAGGGAAGCCACCCTAGGAAAAATTACTGAGTATTTCTTCCATAAATGATCATGACTTCAAATACTGTTGTTTGAAAAATGGATTGCTCTGTTTACTAAAATCTGTCTGTTTATTGATCCTCTGTCTTTCATCTTTGTAAATGAATGACTGGTGCAGAAAACTATGTTCCAGGATTTTTCATCAAAAGAAGGATATTTTCCACTTGTATTTTTTAATGTTTGCCAGTTAACACCATCTTCTATTCATCCTGGAATTTTCTTTTCTCTTTCTTTAACCTAAAGTGCCTTTTCTCAGCATACTTGCATGCTAATTTTCCAAGTATACAATAAGCTTAAGTTGGCTAAATATCTACATTATGCTGGATATTTATGCAGAACCTCTGGCTCTTGACAACCAACGCAATATGTATTTCCTAAGAATCAAATTGTCGAATTTAAAATTAGTAGTTCATGAATTCATCACATGTAAGTATGTTTTATCACAATCACCACAAATAACCAGTTTGGGTAGGAAAAAGGTGTATTGCATAAATACTATGGTCTGAATGTGCCCTCCCAAATTAATGTGTTGAAATTTTGATTCCTCGTGTGGTGGTGGTAGGAGGCAAGGCCTTTTTTTTGGAGGGGGTGTTTATGTCATGAGGGAGGAGTACTGCTGTTATAAAAAGGACTTAAGGGAGTGAGTTCTCTCTCTGCAACTTTTCTGCCATGTAAAGATGTAAGAAGTAGGCCCACATTAGATGCTGGCACCTTTATCTTGGACTTTTCAGCCTCTGTATCTGTGAGAAAATACGTTTTTGTACTTTATAAATTACCCAGGCTTTGATATTCCACTAAAGCAGCATAAAATGGGCCAAAACAACAAATTAGGTAATTAAAACATGGATAAAATATTTTAAAGTGATCATTACTCAGAAAGAATACATATCTATTACAAGGATTCTGAAGTTTCAATTTTACCATCATACTTCCACAGACTATTTATTCCAGTTTGTTTTAAGCTCTGTAGATGAGAAATAGCTATATGAGAAATTCTAATCCTTGTTTTAATCTGATAGAGAGGAATTTCATTCATTATATATATACATATATATATATATTTTTTTTTTTTTTTCAGTACTGGGGATTGAACCCAGGGGCATTCTACCTCTGAGCTACATCACCACCCCTATTTTTTATTCTTTATTTTGAAACAAGGTCTCAGTAAGTTGTGGAGGGTCTCACTAAGTAGTTGAGGCTGGCCACAAATTTGTGATCCTCCTGTTTCAGCCTCCCAAGTACTGGGATTACAAGCATGTGTCACCATGCCCAGCTCTATAATATTTTTAAAAATTTTATATTAGACTTTAAATGGGTTAATTTGTTCAAATATTAAACTTTTCCAAGTATGTCATTCTAAGTTACAGTGTGGCTTTGTGAGATCAAGCCTCATTTCTGATGATGATGTGGTGTTCAGTTTCCATCGCTTTCCTTCTGTGATGTCGAATCTGAAAGATAAAGGAAGCAATATTTCACCTGCTTCCCTGCAAGGGGTATTGTCCATGCAGTCTTTTAAATCTTTGCTCCACACAGGCCACAAAGAAAACCACAACTGTTTTTTCCTTCTGAGTTTTCCATCATCATCTTTCAAAGCTTTGCTTTTCATTTTTATCTGAATTTTACAGCAGGATCAGTAGAGTTAGTTGGCTGGAGGGTTTTTCTGTTCTCTTCTGTCTTATATAATGAAACCTACATATTTGTCTTAGGATCTTTCCCTCTTTTATTGACCAGAAAAAAAGAAAGAAAGAAAGAAAGAGAGGAGACAGGGTTTCATTCATTGCTTTGTGTATCAACTCTCCTTTGACACACACACCTCATCCTTTTAGCTTCCCACATTCTTATTTTCAAACTTATCTGTCATGTTTTATAATTTCACATATGATACTTTAAGAATCACAAGAAAAGTCTGAGTTCTTCTAAAAGATGATCCTCCCTGTCAATGTGATTATTTCTACATGTCTTATATAACCTTAGGCCCAAATTGATTCATTAAGTTTTTGTTTTTCATTTCTCTTCCTGAGTTCTCTGCATCATTTTCTCCTTTCCTTTTCATTTCTCTGTAGATTCCTCACAATGCAACTTAATATTATAAAACTAAAGGCTTTGGTTAGTGATTCCTGTAGTCTGTATAAATTATATTTTTACAGTCTTGCAATTTAATGTAAACATTTTCTCCATTTCAATTAAAAAGAGTAACTTATGTAAAGTATTTTAGTAAATGTCATCTATTATTATAAATGCTTTTGTTACTTACTACTGTTATTATTGTTAATTTATTTGAAAGCTTTCTCCCTTATTGGATTTACAACATTAAGCAATATAAGGAACTATCCAGGCAATATGCAAACGCATGGTAGAATTTGTACATACTTTTTATTTATAGTTTTTTTGGGAATTGAAATTCACTATCACTTGTATTGTTGGAAATTCCTTGTTAATTGACAATTGTGCAAAATTAAGATCATTACCTCAATATTCAAGCTTAACGCTTTTATTATGTTTGGCAACAGCTCAAATACTGGCTCCATATTTACTATTTACATTCACATTTTTATTTATATTATCATTACACATTTATTGTCATATTGCCAGTAATTTTCGCATAAATGTCTATATGTCATACTATCTCACATTTCTTTCCTAAATATCATTGACCTCCCAAAGACCTTTTAGTTCTGCACTTTGTTTAATGATTTACCATGTCAGTACAAATAGGTGTTTTATTTGGTGATTGCTGTTATTTCACTACCTACTGAACAGGCTTCTACATATTGCTAAAATTTTCTTATTAATAGTGCATAATTCTTTTTCTTTCCAAACAATAGCATCAATATCAATACCTGTTTTACAATGACACCCTTTCCACTTGTATCCTGGTGTTTTCCCTACCTAGTGGACATCAAATCCAACAAACTATGTGGAATTGTGGAATAGGATCTTCTTTCTTCTCTTTCTTCCCTCTCTTTCTGATGGTGGGGCCACTTATGTGTTGAATTGTGTCCCCTCTACTGCCAAAAAAGATATTTTGGAGTCTTAATCTTCAGTACTCAGAATATGATCTTATTTTGACATAGGGTCTTGACAGAGATGGCCAAGTTAAAATGAGACCCTTAGTGTGGACCATAGTCAAAAGTGACCAAGGTCCTTATGAAAAGGAGAAATTTGGACACAGACAGTATGCATAGGGAGCATGAGGAGAAAATGATCTAAAGAGACCCACGGAGAAGAAGGTCAGCTACAAGCCAGTGAGAGAGGCCTGGAACAGATCTCTCCTAATGGCATTCAGAGGAAACTGACCCTGACCCTACCTGACTCTTGGACCGCTAGCCTCCAGAACTTCGAGGCCATACATTTCTGCTATTGAAACCACCCAGGTAATGATGCTTAGTTATATCAGCATTAGCAAACTAAACCAAGGCCCAGTAAAAACTTAAGAAAGCGTGAGATTGGGTTATTAGAGAATTACTGTAGTATTTGGGTATCTATAATTCGAGTCTGTAGCTTGTGACAATAGAACATGAAGTATTACTTCCTAGAGCATTGTGTTCCTGGAATAAACTTTTAAAAACTTGTTTGTCTTTATATAACCATGATGTGGTGGCTTGGAGACCTACATTTGACTGAAAAGAACAAGCCAGAGCCATGTGTAAAACGCAAGAAACACGGTCGACTGTCACCTGTAGGTAGACCTTTCTTTCCTGTCAGCTGTCATTAAGGGTAAAAAAATGCAATTGAATTTAAATTCTCTTTCTCACTTGTTTGGAGGGGTGGGGCAGTGGGGAGACAGCGTGTGTGGCAGCGGTGTGTCAATAAGGCAGTCAGAAGCCCCAAAGAGGGTGAGGACCGAGCTTCACAGAAGAAATACATATGAACCTGGCTGGTACAACAGCTTCCCCAGACCCACCCACCCACACACCCACCCTTTTCTAGATCTGTGTGGTTTCGGCGGCTGCTAGAGGAGACAGAAGGCGAGTGGTGCTGAAGGGACAGCTCCAGCGGTGGCGGCTTTAGGGGGAGAAACAAAAATCTGCAGCTCAGACTCCGGAGCTGGGCGACTTCACCTTCCAGTGGGCGGGCTCTCCTGCACTCCGGCCAGCCTCGGCTCCAGCCAGCGCCAGCAGATCTGTCGGTTCCGGCGGGGTCTGGCAGCGCCCGCTGGACCCGCCCCGAGCTCCATGGTTTGCCCAGCCCTGCGCGATGGTGACTCTGGGCGCGGAGGTTGGCGATGGGCGAAGCTGCAGATCGCAGAATGAAGGCGGGGAGCGCGGCAGGCGGCCGGCGGGGGCTGTCTCCACGACCTCAGCTCCCAGAGAAGCGGCCCAACCACCTGAACCCGGAAAACGCCAACAAGTAGTTTCTCGTCGGAGAAGGGCGGCTGAGCTGGCGGCCAAGGCAGTCCGGCTGCCCGGAGAACCTGGTCCACTCGGAAACCAAAGCAGAACCACTTTTCTCTCGGTGTCGTTAAGGTATCTGGCTACCAGAAGTGGGGGTCATGGGGGTGATTTCCTGGGAAGGGCATGCTGACCCTGTAGGCAGGCATCCCCTCGCCCTTCTGCATTAAGAATGTAGAGGCGAAGCCCTGGGGAGAGGTGGCCGAGAGGCTGGAGACAGGGACACTGTCTGCCAGACTTACAGCTCACGGACCCAGGGGGTGTGCCTCCAGCGGCTTTCCCTGGGGCCTCGCCCCTCCTAGAAAGCGAACCCCCCACTCCCCACCCCCGAGACATTTGTTTTTCTCCGGAAGGGGGATGGGTGGGATTGCATTGCTCACTTAGGTTCTCAAAGATGGATCCTAGTTAGTCGTTTCCTTGCCCAAGTAATAATAACAACATTAACAACAACAACAATAACAATAAATGAGAAAAGGAAATGGGATGAGGAAATTAGTCAGAGGTCTCCTTGGCGAAAGACTACAGCAGGGACTTTTTTTCTTTCTTTCTTTCTTTTTTTTTTTTTTTCTGCTTTGACTTCTGCGTTCAGCCTTTCTGCCTGGTTGGTGAGGGAGAGTAGAGGTGAGCCGAGAACAGGTCGCGCAAAGGGCGCTCCAGGAGTGCGAGGGAACCGCGGGCTGCGCAGGGTGGACCGCGGGTACGAGTGCAACAGGGGCTTGCCGCGGGGCCCACCGGGTCAAGTTGCCTTCGGAGAGAGAACTCGGGGAATGGCACGCAGACTAGGGGAGGAGGATGGAGGGGATCTAAGAGGGAGGGAAGGAAGGACCATCCGGAAAAGGGGGAGAAAGATGGCTTAGGAAAGTGAGACAGAGGGAACTAGGGAGGGAGAGCGGGCTGAGGGGCTGCAAGCAGGTTAGAACTGACAGAAGAGAGAGGGGAGAGAGGGTGGAGGATGAAAAGACGGAGAGATCTGAGCCCGAAGAGGGTGTGAGACCAGGGGAAAGGGTTTCCTGGAAGGTCAAGGAAGACTCGAGCTGCTATCTTCCTTCCCTGCAAACCAGGGAAAGGTGTGATACAAGAGGCGAGGACAGGGCTGGCCGCCCATCTCGTCCTGGGAGGGTCTCTTGCCCCGGACTTAATCTGCTAACTCTGCATTTGGAGACTTTGGGGGTGGGGGCGGGGGTCACGGTGTGTCTCTGACAGCGAGATCTTTAACTTGGCGCTGTTTTTCCCCCCAGTCATGTCTGAGCCACAGAGATGGGCAAGATCGAGAACAACGAGAGGGTGATCCTCAATGTCGGGGGCACCCGGCATGAAACCTACCGCAGCACCCTCAAGACCCTGCCCGGAACTCGCCTGGCTCTCCTGGCCGCCTCCGAGCCCCCGGGCGACTACCTGACGGCGGCGGGCGACCCACTGCAGCCCCTGCCCCCTCCGCTGTCGCCGCCGCCACGGCCGCCTCCGCTGTCCCCCGGCCCCGGCGACTGCTGCGAGGGCGGCGCGGGCAACTGCAGCTCCCGCGGCGCCAGCGACCACCCCGCCGGTAGCCGCGAGTTCTTCTTCGACCGGCACCCGGGCGTCTTCGCCTACGTGCTCAACTACTACCGCACCGGCAAGCTGCACTGCCCCGCCGACGTGTGCGGGCCGCTCTTCGAGGAGGAGCTGGCCTTCTGGGGCATCGACGAGACCGACGTGGAGCCCTGCTGCTGGATGACCTATAGGCAGCACCGCGACGCCGAGGAGGCGCTGGACATCTTCGAGACCCCCGACCTCATCGGTGGCGACCCTGGTGATGACGAGGACCTGGGGACCAAGAGGCTGGGGATAGAGGATGCTGCGGGGCTGGGGGGCCCCGACGGCAAGGCTGGCCGCTGGAGAAGGCTGCAGCCCCGCATGTGGGCGCTCTTCGAGGACCCCTACTCATCCAGAGCCGCCAGGGTAAGCCAGAATCGACCCTCCCCCACCCCCACCGGCCCTGCTGCTCCAACTTCTCCCAACTCCCTTTCCAACTTTTGTTTTTCTCCAGCAAGGGCCTCTGGGATGAAGGGTAGAGAGAACAGAGAAGAGGGGTGTCCTAGGGGATGTGTTTTCGAGGTTCATCTGAGGCATGGTAAAGCCCGGGGACCGTGGCACCCATCCTTCTAACCTCTTCACCATCTCATTCCTTTTCCTCCCAACTCAAACTGAGATTTTCTTTAACAGATGAGACCTAAAGGGCAAACGCCAACCTCACTGTGCAATTCGGGGACCGATATATGACCTTCACCTCCTTTGTTCCAACTTTTTTCCTTTAGCTCTGATGTTTCCTTGGGCCTCCTGGTCATCCCGATGTGACATTTTCTGTGAGGTTTGACTTTGTTTTACATCTGACTCACTCAGGGCACTGGCTCCAATTATGGATCTGAGGACAGAGGAGGGGGAAACGTGACTTCAATTTGTGGCTGGGTGGAGGGAGGGTGTGCAAGGAGGTTCAGTTTGTGAAGTCAATGCTGTCTGACCTCTCTCTTCCCAAGGGAGAAGAAGGCATTGGGACTGCTTGTCTCAATGCATCCACTTCTCAGAGAGCCTACCTGCTCACTGAAGTTTTGAGCCTGGTGACTTTCCTCCGGGGTGATACTTATGTTCCTTACAGGTTGAATGTGAATACATCATTTTGCTAATCCTAGTTTCCTGAGCAATTTAGAGTGTAGCAAACTTTATTTTACTTTTCGCGTTGTGATCCTAGCCTCAATTTTCCTTTTTGGTTTCTGGCTTATGTGTCAGCTTAAATTTAGTCCTTGACACTCCCAATTAATTCTTCAAAATCTCGTGAAGGGACTATAAAAGTAACCAATAATGGTTTCTGCAGTTTAAAGGAAATAAAAGAAATATAAATAACCAAAAATTATACAGTATGTGAATGGTTTTTAATTATATATGAGAACAGAGTACTGTATTTAGTTGAATCTTTGCAACTGCATGTATCTGGTTTGCTTCTGCCACCCAGAAAAGATACCCCCTGGGGCAGAATGGGAATTCTCCCAGCTTTGCTCTGGCTTCATCTTCATTATTGTCTTTTCTTTCATGTTAGAAATTCCCGCATATTATGCAGCTGTCTATTCACTAACTTGCCAGAAGATGAACTTCTGATACCACTTTAGGAGTCATCAGATGTGTTTTGTTTTCAATCAAAAGTAGATTATGAAAGCATTGCTACTCTCTTGGACCTGGTATTTGAGTGCATACATAAATTCTAGCATGTCCACATTCACCTATTTGACCATAGAAGTAATAATTTCAACTTCGAAATCTTTGAGACCATTAGATAAATTCAATAAGAGTTTGCATTCAGGAAAATGCAAGTTGCATTTTTCCCTGAATATGAAATAGTGTATTTATTTAAATTAAATCACAGGTTCATGACCTGTTTGTTTGTTTGTTTCCAGATAAGTACCATGATGCCTTTCCACTTGGCAGTTTAAAACATAATCTGAATTTGTTTTCTAGCTCATCATGTATTATTTTTTACAGATTATGTGCTATAAAAAGGATCTTTCTTCATGTTAACACAACATGACATTCTCATGTTTATGTTATATTGCACCTTGAAGAAGGTGCTCAACTTTTATCATTACTAAGGAATGACTCTATTGATTATTGATCAAAAGGGAAGACCATTGCATGGAAAATAGTTTTTTTCCAAAATATTACTTATATTTTATTGTAATTAGATTGAGGATTTGGCCTGAATCTATTTTAGGTGAGGAAAGAACACAGTTAGATTAGAGCTTAACACAAGATCAAAGAGCAGAGGGAAGAAAAGAAAAATGTTTCTGAAGTCACTTAGTCATGCCCCTTTATTTGCAGATGAGGAAGATGAATATTTAGATGCAAAGTTATGGCCAGCATCATACATCAAGTAATAGCAGGGCCAAAATTATTCAAGAGGTCTCATGACACCCTTCCCAGGCTCATTTCACCAGAATCACTGATTAGAACTGACTGAATTGTGAAATCTCTGCAGGTTGTGCTACTCTTGAGATTTAATACCACATAAGACCTTAGTTTTAACTTTGAAAGGGCATTCATATATAGATATAGATATAGAGATATACAGATATCTTCTAGGACTTTGGTGAAATTTTCACCCAGCATCACCCAGTAGTAGAGTAAAAATATATAACTTGCTTTAACTTCTTAAATGAATCCTTCTTAAATTTTCCATTCTTATTGACCCACCAGTTTTTAAAGTTTTGCTTTCTACTGTGGGCTTTGTCTTCCAGGAAATCCCTTCTCAAAGTATTTGGAGTTGCCTGGATTAGAAGATATCATTTTATTTAAAAGTAAATTAATATTTTATATGACAACTTTTAGTTCAGATAATGCCTACCTTATTGTTATTTTGTGTGTGTGTTGGGGGGCAGGTACCAGGGGTTGAAGTCAAGGGTGTTCTACCTCTGAGCTATACCCCCAACCCCATTTTATTTTATATTTTGAAACAGAATCTTACTAAGTTGCTAAGGCTGGCCTTGAACCTATGATTCTCCTGTCTTAGCCTCCCAAGTACTGTGTACCACCTTGCTTGGTTTGATATAATATGATCCAACTACTTCGATAAATAGAATTACATTAGGAGATCACAAGATGACACTACATTTTTTTTTTTTTTCAGTACTGGGGGCTGAACCCAGGGGCATTCTACCTCCGAGCTACACTCTCGTCCTATTTTTTATTCTTTATTTGAAACAGGGTCTAACTAAGTTGTGGAGGGCCTTACCAAGTAGCCGAGGCTGGCTGTGAACCTGGATCCTCCAGTCTTGGCCTCCCAAGTACTGAGATTATAAGAGTGCAGCGCCACGCTCAAATGAAACTACGTTTTTTTTTTTTTTGTCTGTTTTTTGCATGGACATGATTCTAGGAAACATAGGAAACATAAATCAATTATTAAGTGGTTTGCTTCAGCTGTGGTCTTCTGCCATAAGTCTCATTCTTAGTAGAAGTTAAGTATTTACACTTTTATGAACTCTTACTTTTTGACCTTATCTTTAATTGCAATACTTAGATGGATCATTTTAACTGTTGAAATTGCTTTTTCAAATGTTATATCTATTTCTTTATCCTTTCCCAATATTGAGGAGATTATGTAATTATAAAATAGGTGTATTCTATATCTAACTTTTATGAACTGTTAGACTAAAACACTGATGATAGGAACTGGATAATTAAATGAATTCTACCATACTGTATTTTTGCCTTTGTTGATTGGCATGCCATTCTCTTCTATGGCTTTTAATTTATTATATAACTACATATTTGAGAGATCTAAATTGTTCTAATTAATTTGGCAAATAAGTTTATATTTTATACCTGTGAATTCTTATCCTTAAGAATAGTATTCAAAAATAGATTTTTTTTTTTTAAAGAGGAAATTCAAATATAAGTTGTCATGGAAACCTGTTATAGAGAAAATGAGATCAGGAAAAAAAGGAGAGATTATTCTGTTGGTGCCAGTGAGTGATATTTACAAATAGTAAAAAGCAAGGATACATAAGATGAATGTGTAAAAATGTTATGCGTTTGTTTCCAATTTAATATTTAAGTTGTAGAAGATGGAGTTTGTGTGCACTTTCCTCTGAAGATCCAATATCATAAGAGGACAAAACAGGAAGAAATTACTTGATAGAACTTCTAGATTTTTTAGAAGTTAAAAAAACAATATGAGTACAAAATACTAGAATCAGAATATTTCAAACAATTAGTTTCTAAAATTAAAGAGCTAAGAGCAGTTGCAAGTTTCTTCTCTTTCCTCTTCTCATTTATTTTCTGTGGGACAGGGAAGGTAATTGAATTCAATACCAGCCAGACCTATCATTCTTTACTTTCAAACAGCATTAAAAAAAAAATAATAAAAGTAATTTTCATGGAGTCATACTTAAGATTTTGACTTTTAGATGTATGTCTAAATTATTTCACATATATTTTCCTGATCTTTATCTAACATTCCATTATCATGTATCGTACAATCATCCTGAATCATATGTGGATTGCAACGGTAAATCAGTCAGTTTTAAAATCTTTAAATATACACTTTTTTATCATTGTAGTTTAATTTTCACAAGTTTACCAACATATATGCCCTGGAAGCTATTATATTTTAAATTTCAATATCTATAATTGGATTCAAATTTTCAAATATTTAAGTTACTTTTTATGAATCACCTTTTCCTTTTCCCCAAACCACAAACAATATAGGAAAGAAACAAACTAAGTGACAAATTGCTAGTATTAAATGTAACAGATAATTTCAAAAAGCTGTAAGAAGGTAGAGACTATTTGAGTCCTATGTTAAAATTAAAGAGAGAAAATGTATTAAATTCTATTTTATAAACATTACTCAAAATAAAATGGCAAAGTAAAGCTTGTTCACAAAATGATTTTTGTCAATTATTAAAATTTTTAGAACGCCGGGCGTGGTGGTGCATGCTTGTAATCCCAGCATTCGGGAGGCTGAGACCGGAGGATCGGGGTTCGCCGCCAGCCTCAGCTACCTAGTGAGGCACTCCGCAACTTAGTGAGACTCGGTTTCAAAATAAAGAATAAAAAATAGGGCTGGGGGGTGTAGCTCGGAGGTAGAATGCCCCTGAGTTCAATCCCCAGTACCACAAAAAAAAAAAATTTTTTTAGAAAGTTTGTTTATTCAGTGAATATTGGTTATGCAGTCACCTTAAACCAGAAACTATGCAGATTAGCAGGAATACATGGAGAAGATACAATCTCTTGCCCTCACTGAGCTCACTACTCTATTTAGTGTAAAACATTTCATAAAGACAGTATTGATTGAATTAAAAATACAAGATCCCTGCAAACAAAAGTCTGGTTATTACAGGATTTTTTAATACTTTCTTGTTGCATTGTAATCATACATCATAATGGGGTTCAAAGTCATGCAAACATGCCCCCAGGTCTTGTTGTGTTTACCCAGAGATATTAAAAATATATTTTCCTCAAAAATATCTCACAGGAATATTGTCTGACAGTCAAATATTCATCTTAGAAATGATGGTGTGAAAGTGTTACTGGTCATTTTATTACAAAAATGTTAGGCTTTTTTCATCCCTTTTTCCTTCTTATACTTGATTTGTGGCCTCTGACACAACTGACCATTTGAGATTGACTTCTTTGGGCTCACACTCATCTCACTTTCCTCCTACCTAAAGAGCCTTTCTTTCTCATTTTAGTTGAATTTCTTTTTCCACATCAACTTCTTATATATTGATGTTTTTCTGGGGTTTCCCCATCATTCCTGTTTCTCATACTAATGTATAAACTCTCCTAGTCAGTTTCATGTGCCATGGTTTTCACTACCCACTGTATTTTAATTACTCATAATTCAAGTCTTCCAGCTCAGATTTCTCTTTTAGATCTGTAAGAGAAATTAAACATATTTACAATAAATTTGTTTACCCTTGTATTTTCTATCTTGGCACACTGCACCAACATCTATCCATCCATCCATCCATCCATCCATCCTTCCATCCATCCATCCATCCATCCATGTAACTAAGGCAGAAACCTAGGCATTAGCCAACCTTTCCCCCAATTATTTAGTTCCAAAGACTATGCCTTATTTATTCATTCTATTTTAATACAGACACTTATTTTTCACCCCAATGTCTCTGCTTGAGTTTAGAGTTTCATTCACTGGTTATTCAAATTATTTTTATCAGCCTATACTCTAAGCTTCAGTATGTTCAATCACCTGAATTCATCTTCCATACCTTATTGTCCAGTCTTTTTTAGTTAAAACTTTTAATTGGTGCCATAAGTTTTAGAATAAAATTCAAACTCCTAAATATGATAAATAAGACCTTTTATTTGTCTTCTGCTTTCCTTTTAAGCTTCCACATCTTATCACTTTTTTTCCAAACACTAATTAATTAATTAAATTTTAAATTGACAAATAATGAGTGACTCTGGTTAGCTTAGTTGGTAGAGCCTTATACTTTTAATCTGAGGACTCTTTTAATATTGATTTTTCTGCTTTCAAAGTAATTTATAGGTTCTCATTTAATAAAGGCTGTACTAGCCGGGCGTGGTGGCGCACGCTTGTAATCCCAGCATTCGGGAGGCTGAGACCTGAGGATCCGGGTTCGCAGCCAGCCTCAGCTACCTAGTGAGGCCCTCCGCAACTTAGTGAGACTTGGTTTCAAAATAAAGAATAAAAAATAGGGCTGGGGGTATAGCTCGGAGGTAGAATGCCCCTGAGTTCAACCCCCAGTGCCGCAAAATAAATAAATAAATAAATAAATAAATAAATAAATAAATAAATAAATAAATAAATAAAGGCTGTACTTGTACCAAATGATGGAACTATTTGGAGTGTGATTAAATTTCTTCATTCTTTCCAAATTAATTACAAGTCATGGGCAACCATGTCACAATCCAAATTCAAGCTTCATATCTTTGAAATGAGTCTATTATAAAAGTCTCTTGTGTTTGCATTTGCTATATAAATGTCTAAGTGTCGTTTGACCTTTTCCAGGCCACTAACTGGATTGTTCACAAATAAATTCTAACTAATTTAATATATCTTGAGCATTGAATAGAATCAGAGAGTACCTGATTTAGTACATCACTGAAAGAGTCAAGTAACTTAAATTGTCAAGTGCATTTGCAGTAGTATATTTGATTACACACTAGGTGATCTGATGTATTTATTTCTGGGCATTAGGCATGCCAAAGGTGAATGTACTTGGGCAGACTATGTATGACTTTTTTGTAATATTTTGCTAAGAACTCATTTATAGTCTTGAGTTGACAAAACTAAATGTGAGACAAGAAAATTTTTTTTCCTTGTCAAGAAGCTCATTTTCAAAGTAAAAGAAAACAAGGAAATGGACACATTTATATAAAAATGCAGATCAAATCTTTTCTATTTGAAAATGTACATTACTATCATTTATTTTTACTACTACAAATAAAGTAAGTGTAATTTTTCAAGTCTTACATTTTTTGAACTTCTGAGTTATAAATCCTTTTTTATTATGGCAACCTTTAAACATATGTCCAAATGAAGTAATAAAGGGCAGGAGAGGTAAATATAATCTCCAGAAGGGAATGGATAGTGGTAAAATAGTCTGAACAAAAATCACCAATAGATTACATAAACCTAATTCAATTCTGAAGTATGAAGGGCTTTTCTTTTAGAAGAGCAGTCAAAACATTCTTTTATGACATAACAGTACTTCCTTATGCTCTTCTTATAGGTTGAAGGATGGTAATTTTAATTCTGTGTAGTCAATATTTTCAGAGATAGTACAAAGCATAAAAGCATATGGGTTTTGGGAGGAGAAAAAGCATAAGTAGAGGATAAAATGCCTGAATTGGCACCAATGGGACTTGGGCACTACCTTGATCTCAACACTTCTGAGTGACCTCAGAAAATTACCTTCATCTTCCCAAGCCTTGATTTCCTTTGCTTTACTCTGAGAAATTAAAAAGAAAAATGGGATCACACATTGCACTTAGATAGTATCCAAACTTCTTTTCAGCTCTAAGATTTTGAGAGTTGTAACATAATCATTGCTAAATATCCTGGCTAGTAATAGGGAAGGAACGACATGTCTGTACCCATTTTGATTGCACTCTCGAGGACCATCACACTAATAAGGTAAAGTAGAATTGATTTTTTTTTATTTGTAACTTTCTGCCCTTTTTTTCCCTACAGCTGTTGGGTAGCTACTGCTCTGGTTACCATAGAAACAGGTTAGCTCCGAGCTTCCTGTTTCCATTGAAAACAGCTTTCTCTTAACCACATATTGATCTCAGGAAATCATTTTGCTGTGGCTATGTCATGAAACCCATAAAGATGATTGGCTCTGTCATTTCCTAGGTCTAAGATTCAGTGCAGGTGTATATCCATCCACCCACAAGGGTAACTGATTAGATAATCTCAGTTTTATTTCCATTTGGAAAGTGCCTTGTCAAACACACCATCCTTTTCCTCTTCCCATATATTATACAGAAGGAAAAGTCTTATTCACTTGAGGATTTGCAGATCTGCCTAACACATTTAAGTGTTTACAAAATAGTGTCAAATTATTCAGTTCTAATCTCATAATCCAGTCTTATTAGAATAAGCATAGAGAATAGTATGCTGTCTAGCACATTTCATAAGTTCAAGTTTCAATGTGCTCATTAATAAAGACTTTCAAAATGAGTATGCGTGCATATTGTACAGTGTTCCATATTTCTCTTGAAAAAGTTGTTTTTCTATTTCAGGGTACATGTATCTACATAGAAAAAGATATATTCACTGTCAAAATATGGAAACATACTCAAGAAATAAGCTTATAAAATCTGTAGATGGGTAAGAAATAGAAGAGACTTGTGAAAATATGGCTTAAAGTTTTGATTAAGAACATTAGTGTATATATGTGCTTGTATTACATAAATCCAAAATATAAGCTATTTTGATGAGATTGTTGACAGATCCCTGACATATATCCTATGATAGACTTCTAGTTTTCGTACAGATTAAAGCCAGAAGGAAACTGGCAATCACAATTGTGTCTCAATTTAAAGAGAAGGCAACAGACAAGTTCTAGCCATAACTGGTCAGTGACAACATCTGGGGGTTGGGGACAGGGATTTAGATCTTCTGACTTGTGGTTAGTGTTTTTCCTGTTTATTCTTATTGCTCAGTCTAGACTGTATTTAACATTGCATACACACATTTTAAATGTTGGGAAGTGTGGTAGGAATAGTGAGGGTGGGCTCTGCCCTCTCTCATGTTTTATTGTTCCATAGATCAGAAAACTGTCATTACTTCCAGTACTGAATTTATACCCGGTTCACCTCCAGATTCAGCCTCCCAAGGCTGCCTTCTTCCCAGATCTACATCTCATTCTCTCACTACCTTTAAAGCCCCCAAATTAAACTGTTTATGTTTACATTTACCCCCATTTTCCTTAGACTGCTGATAATTCTGAAGGGATCGACAGAGGCCGCTTAGCTCCCAAACTGTGCAGTAAGCTTCAGGAGCTATTTAGATAAAAAATTATACCCATCTTCTCCTTGATCCCTTTGTGTGTATATCTTTGGTAGTATGTTTTTCTACTCTCACTTGCCTTCTTGTTTTAGGTTTTTTTTTTTTTTTTCTTATAGTGTAACCCGGTCCAATCTATTAGTGACAATGTGTTTTAGAGAATATTGTCTTCTCAAATGTAATTAACCAGGTCATGGTGGGTTGATAGAGGGATAACTTGTGGAATATAAAAATGTGTTTGGAGCTATTGGAAATTTGTAAATGAATTTGTATGTTATTGTGAGGTCAGTACATATAATGAGGAAAAACTCTTCCCTGAACTTTTCTTTAGCAGACAGTTGAGGGCAGTATGATGGTAATGTAAAGCAATATTATAATGTTGGGGGTATCTGAGAATATGCATTTCTTAGGACTCACGGGTTAAATATTATTGGTGATATTTTTATTTTGTGATACTGAGAGTGGAACCTGGGGACATTCTACCTCTGAGCTATGTCTCCAGTTCTATTTTATTTTTTTATTTTGAAACAGGGTCTCATTAAGTTTCTGAGATCTTCACTAAGTTTCTGAGGCTAGCCTTGAACCTGCAATCCTCTTGTGTTAGCCTTTCAGGTACTGAGAGATGTGTACCACTATGCCTGGCATGTTAGGTAATATTGAGAAACAAATACATCAAGATTGCTATAGTTGCAAATGAACTGGTCTTCTTTCCTGAAAGTTCTTAATGATAAAGACAACTTTGCAATCTGACATTTCTTAGTTCTCCATGTATTCAGAAAATCCTATGCATACATCTTAGTAGTATCTTCTTCATTCTTTGTCTTTTTAATGTGCTTTTATTGATGCATTATGATCTCATATCATGATGTAAATCATGTTGAAATGGCATACATGCACACAGCAGTTGGTTGGTGTGCTATTAGATCTTGGAGCTTTGTCATTTTCATTCATCTGACAGTATTGTTGACTTTTTTTTTTTTTTTTTTTGCGGTACTAGGGATTGAACCCAGGGGCATTCTACCTCTGAGCTACACCCCCAGCCCTATTTTAGATTCTTTATTTTGAAACAGGGTCTCACTAAGTTGCAAAGGGCCTCACTAAGTAGCTAAGGCTGGCCTTGAACCTGCGATCCTCCTGTCTCAGCCTCCCAAATACTGGGATTAAAAGTGTGTGCCACCACACCTGACTTGTTGACATTTTTTAAAAAATACTTTTATTGGTGCATTGTAATTATACATTGTAGTGAGGTTCAAAGTGATACAAACATACACGCACACAGCACTTGGTGTGTTTTCCTTTGTATCCCATCCTGCTCCCCACTCTTGGTACATGTTAGAGAGATTGGTACCAATACCTTCATATGGGCATAGTATGATTTGAACTGTTCCATTCATCAGTTCTCCTTTTCCTGTCCCCATAACCTTTCCTCAATTCCCTCCTACTATTCTCTCTCCTTATTTATCTGATGTCTCTTTTGTTTCCCATTTTTTCTCTAGTTTCCACCTATCAGAGAAAACATATGGCCCTTGGCTTTATAAAACTAACTGATCTCACTTAGCATAGTATTATCTAGTTCCATCCATTTTCTTGCAAATGACAATTTTATTTTTCTTATGGTCAAGCAAAATTACATTGTGTGTTTGTACCACTTTTTCTTTAACCATTCATCTGTTGATGGACACCTAGGCTGATTCTATAATTTGGCTATGGTATATTGTGCAGTTATAAACATGGATAAACATGTATCACTGTAGTATTCTGATTTTATTTTGCAGTGATATCAAGGAGTGGCATAGCGTGGTCATTTGATGGTTTCATTTCTACTGTTTGAAGAAACTCCTTAAAAATTATAGCAAAGGATAAAACAGTCTTTTTGAGCAGATCTGTGATTTAATCTCAGCAACAGACGGTATTTTCTTTTTGTTGTTTCTATGGAAAGAGACCTAGAGACAGTAAACTGCCAACGTTTGACCACAGACATTCTTTTATTCTCTACCAATATTTTGTCAGTGAGTTATAAAATGTAATATTTCTTCTATAAAAATGTTTAAAATAATATTAATATATTAAAAATATTAGTTTATTTAAAAATACATCTTTCTGAGTTATGTTTAAGTGAAATCATGTGGACCAGTGTAATCTTATTTTTGAAGGCTTTGTCAGATTGGGTCCGATGGAAGGATCAAGTCTTATTCAGATTTTATCTAATATATGTATCTGTGCTTGCAGATTATATAATTGATATTCAAATTTTTTTAAAATTTTGATACTCTTAAGTTTATTGACCTAGCATAAAATACTATCTGCTAAAAGTGAATATTGTATAGAAAGTATTTTGGAAATGGTGGCATAGGTATAGTAGAAATAAGCTTTTTTATTGATGCTGATATATTAGTTTGCCATAAAATGAGTAGCATTGGTATTTAAGAAAACAATGAGATAGTTATAAGAGTTTAACTTATTATTTAACCTATCCTACTTCTCTTAGTTTCTGTGGTGAGCAATGAAGGGGTAATTACAAATGTTATATCCTTAGTGCAACCTATCTTTCAAGGAGATTGAATAGGAAATGGACAGAATATAAACTTAACTGGCCCTTGTCTGTGCAAATATCATCTAGAATAGTAGTAACCTTGGATTTCTTTAAGCTATTAAAATTTTTCATCAAGCCTGAGGAAACCTATCACAGTAATGTAATATGGTTACTTTGTCTTACAATGGATAAACATTGGTGAAGTTATGACTCATCACTCGGATCATAATGATGTTCACTGTGTTTTCATATTCAGAGTATAGTGCTAGAGATTCAGGATTAATATAAACTAATGAAGTCAAATATATTTAATGTATTATTATCTTTAAAGAAATTAAAAGTAATTAGAGTTGATGCAAAAAACAAGGCTAACTTTAATTACCTCAGTTTCTTCTCCCTGCTGTTCAATTTTTAGTTGTAACAAGTATATGCTATTAGTTTTCTAGGTTTTTAAAAATTTAGTAATTATGTAATTATTTTTACAATATCTTACACTTTTGAAGTTGATTTAATTCATGTCTGATTTATCTGTCTTAGATGGTTTCTTGGTGATATTTGTTTTCTAGAATTAAGTGCAGGTGTCGTAGTACTGAACATTGTACTTCAACACTGGGTTCTTTTTATCTTCTCTATCCTGGCTTGCATTAATTGACTGATGAAATACTATGTTGTTGTCAAGAATGGGTGTATTTCTCCCTTACCTAAACAAACTGAGAAAGAACCAAAATCAAATATTTCAATGCTATAGAATATGTCAGCTGTTGCTGATTGATCTTCAACTATTGGTTGGGATTAGTTTATAGTAAGAGTGAAAAATAAATTAAGATTTGACATTGGGCTTCAGGACATTTGCATTTTGCAAGAAAAGAACAGTACATCTATAGTTACAATGTATTGCATTAAATGCTGCTGTAGTGATAATTGGTATAGTGTAGACACACAGAACAGGGACGGACTGACTGTCTTACAGAGTAGATGACATTTTGATTAACTCCCAGAAGATATGTAGTCATTTTCCAGTAATCAAGGGGAAGGTCAACAGAGTAGTGAGCAAACATGGAAGCTGGACAGAGAATATCATGTCAGGAAATATTAATAGAATAATATAGAAATACCGGAAGTCAGGGTATACAGTAAAGGCAAGTGGACAGGATCGAGAGGCGTGGCGAGTAGAGATCAAGAAGAAAGGAGTTGCTGGGCTTACATTTCCTGCTGAAATGTAAAATTCTTAGTCACAAGAAGCCTGGATGGACATTGTTTTTTAGTTTATTCAAAATTTGTATTTCTCAAGCTTCTTTGTGAACTAGTAATGACCTAAGATGATGAATAAAATTGTACTTACAAGAGTTCACCTAGAGGTCCTAATACAGTAGGATTCAGGTCAGGTGAATGTGTTTGGGGTCATAATTGGCCACTTGCACAGTATGTTCCAGTACTATGATGCAGCTGATACAAAAGAAATGTCATTTTACAATGAATTAAGAGAACAGTCATGCTTAGGACAGGACTTCCCACAATGTGTTTTATAGGCCTACAGGATATTAACTGATGTCCCTCAAAAGGGTCCCATGGATTGGTTACTCTGGAAACAACTTTAAAACATTCTGGTTGTTTTAAAATTTCCTCTTTTTAGCGTTGAAGAGGTGAAACATGGGCCGACTGCTTGACAGTTGGTTTTGAGGTAGACATGAACTGGTGTTAAGAGCTGGACTCAGTGTGCTGAACTTGAATTCTGGCTCCATCCCTTGCTTCCGGGGTTATCTCCAGCAAGTCACTTCTCTATGTCTCCTATGCTCACTTGGGTCAGGAAGAAAATAATAGTATCCTATTCAGTGACTGGCTATACAGATAAACTCAACATATTTATATTGAAAATCCAGGCCTGGTTCTATAAATGCCATTGATATTATTATTATTACCATTCCTTGAGGCAAGTATTAGTCATTTCTGGAGGTAGTATGGTTGTAATATCCCACTTTAGGGAGGCTTTCTTACATTTAGAATATTCATGAAGATGTATATGTCTCTCCCTGACATTTTTTTAAAGTATATACTGAGTGACCATCTGCCTGGGAAGTTGTAGAAGTAACACTTTCATTCTTGATTAAATTGTGATGAATTAGAATGACAGCTAGTACACATCTATTACATCTGCAATTGGCAAGGTGAAGGCATATTCTCTGCCCTTCACGTGCTTGAGGTCTTCTGGAAGAGAATAAAAGGATAATGGGCCAGGTCATGATCTATGGTATAAGGAAGCTAGGGTGCTTTGAGATTGTCAAAATCATGCTGGTGCTTGTAAAAAGCTTCCTGGAGAAAATCATATCTCTCTTGATACCAGAGAATGCAGAAGAGATGCTCAGATTTTTTGGACATGTAGAAGAGTTTAAATATACTTTGAAAGGGAAATAAGTCAGGGCCTGTTCAAAGTACTGTGGGTACCTGAGTACAGCTGGAACACTGGGCAAGTGGTAGCGAGATGCAGATGGAGACAGAAGCTGAGGCTGGATAGAAATACTTGATAAATTCTCTTGGAGAGTCTGGTTTTCCTCTGTTGGCAATGGATCAGTTTTGAAGGATTTTAAGCAGAGCAGTGACCTATGGAATTTGTACCTGGGAATATTATTCTGAATTCTTTATAGTTGAAGAGAAGGATTGAACTTGGGATATGTGCAAGTTTTCAGATAAGCTGTAGTTTAGTATGTTACCAAAGAAATACAATTTTGAGATTGAATATTGAGACTGAAGTAAAACAGTGGGAGGAAGGATGAAGTAAAATGGACAAAGTTAAACAGGAGTTCAACTACTTAGGTACAATGAGTTAGGCCAACAAAAAGTGAAGAATGTCCTCTGAGTTTCTTTTTGCATAATAAGACAAGAGAAACTTCGTGATTTCTTTCTTATTCAAAATTGACTGGTTGTGATTTGAGAATTTGGTTCAGAAGTAATTATCCTTTCATGGGATCCAACACTACAATATTTGGAATTATATTTTGTGATTTTCCATTTATGTTTCTGCATCAATTACCCAATTACAGAACACTATTTCATAGGTTCTATGACTGTGAAATTAGATGTTAAGTATGCCTCTTAAATTTTTTTGTCACAACCATGACAAGTTAGTAAGGGACAAGCAGTTCTCTTTCCAGGAAATATAGGCTTTGCACTGCCACTACTTTGGTTTAAAGTTCAAGAAAATAATATTAGCTTTTGCCTAATTACTATGAAATAGAACTGACTGTCCAATGTAGTGGTCCATGTGGACTTCAAAGATAGAAACTTGAATTAAACTAGGTATTAAAAATGGCAATATGACTCTGAAGTTTAAAATATTCCTTAGAAAATTGCTTTAAATAAAATTTCCCTTTAGAAAAGGCCAGGAAGGAGCAAAGCTAGTAAAGAAAGAAACAGACAAACAAGTAAGTACTAAGTCGTTAAACTAGAAAGAAAATAGTGACTTCAAACTATAGTATAGTATAGTATAATATAGTATAGTATAGTATAATATAGGATAGTAACTCCTTCTAAAGCACAAACATACCATGCTATTTTTTGTTTAAAAAGACTTTACCCTTTTCCTTTGTATTCAAACTAAGATTCATATCACATAGAATGGCTCTTTAGAAACTAATTACCACCTATAATCCTAGTCATTGGCTCTTTAGAAACATTACTACCTATATTCCTGGCCTTTGATTTTAGCACTCCATCACCAAAAACATAACTAAAAGCAAACTACATCTTCCCCATTTTTTAATATAAGAAATATTTTCCCATTATTGTGTACTTGCCTGTCCACAGATTCCCAGAATCAGTGACTGCCCCTGGGGGTAGGACATTGGACATCCTGGCAGGTGGTAGAGTAGTAGCTTCCAGTGCAATTGGGGGGTATTGAATAAAAATAAGGGGATGGTAGAGGCCCCCAGGGAGGTACTGAGTATTTTTTTTATCAAAACGGAGCAATAAGCCCAAAAGTTCGAGAATCTATGGAAAATCCCCACAGCCTGGAGGACCTCTTCTTCTTGATTTAATTGAGTGACTCAATCATGTTTCAAATTCCTGCATGGTTATCAAATCCTACTTGAAACCTCCTAAACTCTCCCCAAAGCAGTTAGTTTCTTTCTCTAAGTTTCCACATCATTTTGTAGACATGGTACTGTGGGAATTAATTAAATTTATTGGTTTTCTAGGACTGCCATAAGAAATTGTCACAAACAAATGATCACAAGTGGGTGACTTAAGACAATATAGACTCATCCTCTTACAGTTTTGGAAGCTGGGTTTCTGAAAGCCAGGTATCAGCAGGTTTGGTTTCCTCTGGAAGTTCCGATGGAGAATCTATCTGGTGGCTTGCTACTAGCTTTTCGTGGTTGCCAGTATTTCTTGGCCTTTCTTGACTGCAGATACATACACCAAGCTCTGTCTTCAGGAAACACTTCCCAATTCCTGCTTATGCCCTTGGCCTGTTGGTCTATTGTTTTCTCTTCTGATAAGGATAATAGCGACAGGATTAGAATCCACCCTAATCTAGTATAACTTCATCTTAATTTGACTAATTATATATGCAAATATCCTATTTTCAAATAAGGTCGCATTCTGAGTTTTGGGGTAAACAGGAAGTTTCTGGGGCATTATTTGATCTAATACACTGACTTTGTCATTTTTTTGCAACACATTTGTAACATCCAAGAAATCTTTAATATTTTCTGTTTGCTCCTTTTCCATATTAGTACATTCTAACTTAAAAGAGATGTCTTTGTGAATCTTTCTGAAGGTACTAATTAGACAATTTTTAAAAATCTCTTTCATTTCTGGCATTTATCATACCTCTATGAAAAAAAATGTTTTTCTGTTTGTTCACCTTAGTTCCTATATTCTACACTATTGATTTTCTTCAAATATCTTATTGGGTGTGTGTGACTATATTATCATGTTTGTGGGTAGAAATGCAGGATCATAGGATTCTCTTCAAGGTGGGTACATGAGAGCAGATGGAGAAACAGGGGTCCTTTAAAGATCTAAGAAAGGAAGTTTTATTTGGAGACAGACTTTGCAATATTTTAGTCAATACAGAGTTAGCTTTCCTTTTTCTTTTATTCCATGCACTTTGAGAAACTCTGAAGGTAACTTAAGTTTGTTTAACTTTTTTCTATCACAACAACATACCTAATTAAGAACTATCTTCTCTTCTACTGATTCCCTACATTATTTAGAGAGCTGTTTTCGTGGGCTGTATCCTGAGGACAAATTCTGTAGCCAGCCACTAAAGGAAGTAGGGCCCCTCCTGAGGAATTATCCCATAGCCAGCTCCTTCTCCTTGTGCCTGCTGCCTGTGGATTTGAGGTTTCTTTTAGATTTCTCTGGGAAGAAAAGTACCAACCAAGAAATGTGTTTTTCTGCACCTTTATTGAAATTATATCATCCCACCTTCAAACCTGCTTCACCATTAGTTCAATCCTTTTTACTTTATATCTCAGTGTTTTTGGTCCAGTGATAGGAAATTTCTTGTTTTTCGGCCCTGTGATTTTTTTTTTCATCAGTTTAAAGGAGATTTGGGTAAGGAGTTGAGGTTCTTCAACTAGAATTTGATTACAGTTGTGTACGGCTTTACAAAAAGAATAATACTGAGAAGGGCATAGTTAGCCCATTTTGTCTTTGTAGAAACATCCAGAATATATATGCTTAGATATACCTTGGTGTATATCCTGCTGTACTCCTAGTCTGTGTGGTATAATCTATTGCTCCTAGGCTACAGACCACCACAGCATGTTAGTGTACTGAATACTTTAGCCACCTCTAACACATTGGTAAGTATTTGTGTATCTACATAGACACATTAAATATATAAAAGGTCCAGGAAAATATAGGGTGCAAGATGAAAACTGGTGCACCTGTATAGGACCATTGTTGTGAATGGAGCTTGCAGGACTCGAAGTTGCCCTGAATGAGTCTGTGCATGGAGAGTGATTGTGAAGGCCCGGACTATAGTGTACACTGCTGCAGACTTCATTAACACCATACACTTGGGCTACATTAAGTTTATATACAAAGTATTTTCATTCTTCAATAATTAACAAACCCTAGCTTACTATAACTTATTTAATTTATGAATGTTTTATTTTTTTTAACTTCTGACTCTGTAACAAACATTTAGCTGAAAACACATCATATGGCTGGGCAAAAATATTTTCTTTCTTAAATACTTATTCTATAGTGTTTTTTCCCCCATTTTTAAAAATTTCTTCTTATTTTCCTTTTACTTTTCATACACTTTTGTTAAAAATCAAGATGCAAACACATGTGTTAGCCTAGGCCTACACAGGGTCAGGATCATCAATATCGCTATCTTTCTACCTCCTTATCTTATCCCTCTGGAAGTCTTCAAGGGGCAGGAACACACATCTCTTAGGACAGCAAATGATGAGAAGAGGTCTAGTGTAGCAAATACATAAGCCAGTAACAGAGTTGTTTATTACAAGTATTATATACTACACCTAATTGTTAGTGCTCTACCTTTATACTATCTGCAGTAGCACAGTAGGTTTGTTCACAACCAGAATCATCCCAATATGAGTAATGCATTGTGCTATGCATGCTGATGTGCTGATGGCCACAGTGTTTATAGGTGACAGGAATTTTTTGGCTCCTTGATAATCTGATGGGGCTACCATTGTTTATGCAGTTTATCTTTGACCAAAAGATCATTATATTGTGCATGGCTGTATGCATATGTGGGCTTCTGGTCCATACTAGTTATGAACCTGTGCACAGGGATACTCTTTCATTCTTTTTGTTGTTGTTATGAAAAGTATTTAGTAATTTTCTGAAAATTTTTTTTTCGCGGTACTGGGGATTGAACTCAGGGGCATTCTACCTTCGAGCTATATTCCCAGCCCTATTTTTTATTCTTTATTTTGAAACCAGGTCTCAATAAGTTGCAGAGTGCCTCACTAGGTAGCTGAGGCTGGCCGCAGCTACCCGGATCCTCAGGTCTCAGCCTCCCAAATGCTGGGATTACAAGCTTGTGCCACCATGCCCGGCTTCTGAAGGTTTTTAAAAAAATCATAGTTTTATATGTTTATGGGGTACAATGATATGTTTACAAGTTGGAATGATTAAATCAGGCTAATAACAAATTCAGGACCTCACATACTTAATTTTATGGTGAAGACATTTAAAATCTCCTTTAGTAATTTTGAAATATAAAATGAAGTATTATTTGTTATAGTCAGCATTCTGTGTTATGGATCACTAAAGCTTATTACTATCAGCAGGTTTTTATCACTGTCTGAATAATTCCATGATTTTCTTTCCTACAGGGCTGTATTCCTTTATGACTTCCCCACAAATGCAATGTCTCTTCTTCTCTTCTTTAATCTCACTTTATTTTCCCACTTTTTTTTATCTAGTCTGGTCCCCAAATACACAATCCAAGTGAGAAAATTAAAAATATATATGAAAAATATATGTATAGTGTGTGATTTTATCATTGCCATAAGAAGTATGTTAGACTAACATTAAAAAATATCTTGAAAACAAGTGACAGTGTAATTTGTCATGTACCCCCTGAGAATACATTTGTAAGAACCATGAACTTTGATCTTTTAACAGATGTTTGTGAGTCTCTATTGAAAGTACACTCAAGTTGAAATAATGTTTACATATCACTGTGCTTTAAATTTTACCTAAAGTCATTGCCGGTGGGAGCAAATGCCAAGTCCCCATTAAGTGGAGAAGCATCTGACTAACAATTATAGATGACACCAATTGTCCTGCTAATTACATGGGAGTAAGACCTTCACTGAAGGTTGCTGTGCACTAAGAAAATGGCTGAAGAATGGATGCTGCAGAAACAAAGAAATTAGACAGGAGAGTAGGAAAAACAATTCCTATTTATTTCATTCTAGTTACTTTGTTTCACTTAGTAAATAATAAATGTCCAAAGGTAAATTTTTCCCAAGCCATTTAGAATATGTTTTATCAGGCCAATGCAGTAAAGAAGACCCTTATATTTAAATCCTAATTATGCCCAAAGAGTCCATCTGAGCTGTGGCCAATAGCAGGATGAAGAAATGTATTTAAAGAAACATATGTACATTATAATGGGAATGAGAAAAGCTCCCATCTATAAAAACATGCGATACATATATAACAAAGATCATGTGAAACTATTGTTTTATGAAAATAAGCTTAAGGGCAGGCCGATTCTCAGAATATTTAGTCTACTAATTGGTGCTATTTATCAAAAGCTTGTTGTATCTCTAGGCCTGGAGCAAAGAGAACCTGATTTCATTGACTCTTAGGTAGAAAATCCAGGAAGTTGTGGAAAAGAGTTTTGTTTTTTTTTTTTTTTTGAGGTATTGGAGATTGAACTCAGGGGTATTCTACCTCCGAGCTATACCACCAGCCCTATTTTTTATTCTTTATTTTGAAACCGAATCTCACAAAGTTGCGGAGTGCCTCACTAGGTAGCTGAGGCTGGCCGCGAACCTGGATCCTCTGGTCTCAGCTTCCCGAATGCTGGGATTACAAGCGTGTACCACCACGCCCGCCTTGTTGGAAAAGAGTTTTGAAACTATTTGAACTGTTTGTCAGCAGTAGAGCACAGCTGATACCTCTCTATCAGTGCCGAGAACATCTTAGAATTAGGTACCGACCCCATATAGCAATGAGGTGCGACAACATTCTGATATCACTGCATCACTGCCTATGTCTCCGATCAAGAGGTACAGTGTAGACCCATATAACTTTTGTTTAATAAATTACATCATGGATTCCAACAAATCATTAATTTTGTCCTTATTTTTCTAGGCTATTGTAGTTTGTCAACTTGTCATATGTTTTTATGGCTGTAGGCTACCAGATAAAACATGATACCTATTTAACTTTCAGTATCGAATATACAACGAATAAATATTCTTGTATACATATCTAAACCAAACTATGGGCCATATTTACACTAAAAATAATTTGTTAGTTATTGAAATTTACAAAGAATGAGACTGCTGTTTGTTTGTTTATTTGGCATGAAGAATTGACCTCAGGGTCACTCAACCTCTGAGCTACACCTCCAGCATTTAACTTTTTTTTTTTTTTTTTAATTTTTGAAACAGACTCTCATTAAGTTGCTGTGGGTCTCGCTAAGTTGCTGGGGCTGGCTTTGGACCTGCAGTCTTCCTGTCTCTGTCTCTCGAGCAGTGGGATAATAGGTATGTGCCATCACACTTGGCTGGCTTGAATACTGAGTTTTTATATGCTATGTTTGGCAATTTTACGTTATGTTTAACAAAGAAATTTCTAAGCCAGGTGTGGTGGCATGTGCTTGTAATCCCAGTACTTGGGAGGCTGAGATTGGAGGATAGCAGGCTCGCAGCAAGCCTCAGCTACTTAGTGAGGCCTTCTGCAAAGAGTTAAAAAATAAAATTAAGGATGGGGGTGTAACTCAGAGGTAGAATGCCCCTGGACTCAATCCCCAGTATCACAAAAAAAGAAGAAGGAAAGGAAGGAAGGAAGGAAGGAAGGAAGGAAGGAAGGAAGGAAGGAAGGAAGAGAGGGAGAAAGGAAGAGAGAAAGAAAGAAAATTTTCTGGTGCTCTAATTTTACAGTCTTTAGTTTTTTTTCTTTTTACCATTTTCGCAATAGTCCTAGCTACAATTTTTTCTGACTGAACATATTCATGGTGCTGCGCAGTGCTTATTGTGATTCTCACTTTAGTTTTTTGAAGCAGCTAGTGCTCATATTGCTCAAATAGATAAGCCCTCTGGCCATCCAGTGACACTATTGCAGGAGTGGAAACAGACATGCATGGGTTCTTACCAAAGGTGGTTTCTGTGGCTGTGAGGCTAGAGAAAGTGAAACTTAATATCACTTTCATTAACACATTATTGGACCAAAGTATTTCAACTGATTCTGTATCTTTCTTCTATTTTCACTGTCATATAACTTCTATTCTTTGCATATTGAAAACTGTTCCTAAAACATTTTACTAAAATATTACTGTTGTAAAAAAAAGCACTTAAAAAGCTATTAGTAAATAATTACACACAAAAGTGATAAATACTGTGTAAGCAAAACCCAGTAACTCTTTGTGAGCTATTAAGAAACTGATCTTTTTTATTGCATGTGTATTTTAAAATATATAGATATATTCATTCTTAATATACATATATATATATATATATATGCATTCTTAACTCGTGGCAAATTTGAGTTCTCATAATTTTAGTTTATAGTCCTTAGGTTATTATATTTATGTTATTACTTGTAGTTATTTCAGGTAGGCAATAGTCTGTGGGTAATTAAAGTTAAATTAAGGAGGTCTGCTGCACCGTGGAGTCTGGGTAGATTTCTCCTTCCCTCCACCTTCAGTTGGGCCCCACGGTTGCTGTCTGGCTTTCACTGTATATCTTCTGCAAATAACTCTCCTCTCTGGCAGTGCCAGAATGCTCCACTGAAGCTCCCCATGATCCAGTAAGTGAGGAACAGCAGGTAAAGGAATGTGCTTGATAAAATTAGGACAAAGAAAGAGGTTGGAACAAAAGAGCATATGCTATAACTATCATTCAGTGAGACTGATTTCCTAGTGTTTGAGGAATTGTCTTTTGAAGTCAGTTCTAATAGAGGACTTCCAAAAATGTTTTAAAAAGGAACAATGTCATACTAAGGGCATAATCCCACAAAGCAGAAGTGTGTTCTTCAGTACACAAGTCCTCTGAGATGTTGGGTCACAAAAAACAAATTCTGTGTAATCAATGAGTCATAGTCTACCACCACTTGTGGATCCACAATATGCAGTGTGTATTAAAGCCTCTGAGAAATGTCAATCACAACAAAAAGGAAAAGTGTTTGTTTTCTATATCTTTTTTTATTTTCTGAAAACATACAGTTTCATAGAATATTTTGTGAAGTACTCTCCTTAAGGCATTTTTTAAAGGATGAGATTGTCTACTTGCTTATGAGTTTTGATTTGTGTATTTTCAAATCTATTGCTTTCGAGTCACATATTGCAGTAAATGTGTTATGATCTCTCACCAAAGGAAGACGACACATGCAATTTACTAGTTCTAATTGTAGGGCTGGGATGGGAAGATACCAGTTTGGTAAATGATTTAGCTTAATACTCTATGCTTTTGAGTTTGGCCAGAACTCAAGACAATATATGAGGGTTTTTATTGCATAATACTCTAATATACTAAGAGCTTAAGGACTGAAAAAATAACATGGAATTAATAGTAGTCCTTGCAGTCATAGAAAAGAGGGGTAAAGTGCTGTTACCTTTGTAATGGCCTAAATTGCTTCACAATCTAGCAACCTTACTTTTTGGAATCAATTATAAGAAAGTATATCAAATATGAGGAAACCAATTTTTGTGCAAATTATTCCTCAAAACACTTCTTATAGTAAATTTGTGTGTGTGTGTGTGTGTGTGTGTGTGTGTGTGTGTGGTACTGGGGTTGAACCCAGAGAAGTTCTACCTCTGTGCTACACTCCCAGCTCTTTTTCTATTTTTTTTGTTTTAAAATAGGGTCTCACTAGATTGCTGAGAATCTTGCTAAGTTGCTGAAGCTGGTCTTGAACCTGCAATCCTGTCTCAGCCTCCCAAGTACTGGGATTATAAGCGTGTGCCACTGTGCCCAGCTTATAGTAAATTTTTTTTTGTAACAATTACTTTAATTTTCAACAGAAAGCAATGAGAGATGTATGTAAATTATTACAATCCATAGGAAGATATCCAGTCAGTCCTCTATATTGTGTTCTACATCTGTGGATTCAAGCAACTAAGGGTTGAAAATATTCAGGAAAAAATTGCATCTGTACTGAATACATACTGACATTTTTCTTGTATTTATTCCCTCAACAATGCAGTACAATGAAAATTTACATAGCATTTACATTGTATTAGCTATTATCAGTAATTTACAAATGATTTAAAGTCTATAGGAAAATACATGTTGGCTGTATGTAAATGCTATACCATTTATAGAAGGGACTTGAGCAACCACAGATTTGGGTTTTTATGGGATTCTGGCACCAGTCTTTCATAACTGTATTTTATTATGAAAAATACTTAGGAAAAAGTAGAACACAAAAATACTTATCCTAAAAAATATCATAGCAGGTTTAAGGTTTCTTATTTGGTACGTTATTAATAATTTAAATAAGTACATGATAAATAAATGCTAAGAACTATTAAAAAGTTAGTTTATATAACTGAATTATAGAGGTTTGAGTTCACTTATTTTTTGTCTTAAAATAATGTATTTCTAAGTTTTCTTCAGCAGTTATTTATTAGCTGTATAAAAATTATAATTGTAGCCAGGCATGGTGGCACACATCTGTAATTCTAGTACTTGGGAGGCTAAGACGGGAGGACCACAGGTTCAAGACCAGCCTCAGCCAGCAACTGAGAAAGACTCTCAACAGTCTAGCAGGACCCTGTTTCAAAACAATAATGAAAAAAAGAAGAAGAAGAAGACTAGGGTTACATCTCAGAGTTGGAATGCCCTTGGGCTCAATCACCAATTTCACAAACAAATAAACAAAATTACAATTGCAATAGCTTTAAAAGGCTAAGAAGGCTAAGATACAGCAGCATCTACAAATGAAGTTCCTAGCATTGAAGATGTAGCAGCTCAGGAATTCGATATCATTCTTTAATAAAGGAATATTGAAATTATCAAAAATTTCATCTCTAATGTCTAAAATCTAATATATACCACAGAAAGCAATTATCAGTGATAAAAATTAACGACTTAAATCATTTTCATTTATTTATTAATCAGATACTTATTGATGTCCATGCCTACTATGTGCTTTTGTTGCTAGAGATAACTGGTTTGGGCTCTGAGGAATCATGCAGTATAATTGGGGTTGGGGATGTAACAGACAGGTAGACAGACAAATACACAGTTTGATAAATCTATAAGAGATATGCAGAATACCTTAAGAACTCTTGGGATGAGCAGCTAATCCAGACTTGAATATCCTAAGAGGTTTCCTTGAGGAGGTCACACCTTACCTGGACAGAGCCATAAAAGACAGATCTGTATAGGTAAGAAAAGAATAAGAAAGGTAGCATTTGGGCATGCCCCATGAGGCTGAGACCAGGGGATCCAGGTTTTTGGCCAGCCTCAGCTACTTAGTGAGGCCCTCAGCAACTTAGTGAGACCCTGTTTCAAAATAAAGAAGAAAAAATAGGGCTGAGGCTGCAGCTCAGAGGTAGAATGCCCCTGGATTCAATCCCCAGTACCACACACACACACACACACACACACACACACACACACACACACACACACACAAAGGAGAGACATTTATTGGCTGATGGTTCTGGAGGCTAGAAAGTACAAGATAAAAGTGCCTGGTGATGTCTGGTGAAGGCTTTGTTGCTGTGTCATCCCATGGCAGAAGGGCAAAGAAAGGGCATGCATGCATAAGAGAAATAGAGAGCAAGGGGAGGGATTGATTCTCAGTCATTTATAAGGTACCCACTTCCTGTGATAATGAACCCACTCCCCAGATAATGGCATTAATCTACTCATGAGAGTGTCGTCCCCATGAACTAACCACCTCTTATTTTGGTCTCCACCTTCCCAAACTGTTACATTGGCATCAAATTTCAACAGATGAACATTTAGGGACACATGAATTAAAACCATAGAATTTTAGTATTTTATTTTTAGAAATATATAGAAATTTAATAAGTATGTAAACTAATAGATTTTATAAAGTTAGTAGCACACATTATCATTATTATAACCTGAAGATGTCTTTCTTAATGCTATCCTCTATTACCTGATGAATATAGCATCTGATACCATTTCTATAAAGGGTTGCAAGTCAAGTCCTTTTTAAGTCCTTAATTATACTCTTTCTTCTATAAGGAAATGCAACAGATCTTAAGTTATTTCAGAGACAGAATCTACTATTTCCATTCCAGATCTCATTCTGTGTATCCTTCCAACTTTATATTTCTGTTTTCCTCAGATAGTGCTTGCATTCACCTGTCCATTAATGAATACTTAGATACAAAAAGTCTTCCATGAAGACATCAACTGTCACAATCATCCTCAGCCTTGATTCTGAATAGTGAGGATTGGACATGTAACCATCACAACAATTTAATCACTATCTATCTGGAGTCACAGGTCATTTCACAGAAGGCCCTTAGATATGTGAGCAGTACTTGAATCAATGTGTCATGCAAGACCGAATGAATATTTTGCATATAACCTTTGCCAGGTGCTATAAAATAATTAAAAGAGATCACTGTGTTTGACGATCCCTACCTTTCCTTAATTTAGGAAAGAAAGACTGTGTAGCAACATGTTTTATCGAGCAAAGTAAGTTAGTGAAAAGAAAGTGCCTGGGGGAAATTAGACTTGGATTCTCATATCAGGTCTGTCAATTAAGTGATGACTTTCAAGACAGCTTCCCCTTTCCTTGCTGAAAATGGAGAAGTAGTAAGGGTCAGTGGAAAAAATACATAAATTACTTTTCCATAGAAGACACTCATTCAATGGTTGATAATATATTAGTGGTTAAATCTAAGTCCAGTAGCATAGGATTTCTTATCTAGACAACCTACATCTATGGAGATTCTCTATGAGACGATTAGTTTGGCACTAATATGTATCTGCTCTAGAGTTGCACAGAAAATATTCAAATCCCACAAAGATATTATAATTGCTAAAATGAATTCATCCTTCAGGTTTCTACAAAATGGAAGACTCTTTGTTTGTTAGTGGTGCCACATAAAATACTACCCAAATCCTTATAGAACCTATACCTAGAAAGCTGAACCAGCTTTACAATCAAACATGATAAATATTATAATAGAAGGCATATGGGGAAAATATCGAAAGGGTATGCAATCAAGCCATGATCAGAGAAAACCTGCACTACTTGAAGTTTGTAGATTATTGAAGGAAGAATGTGGGTCAGGCTGGAGAAATAGGTGGGGGCAGGGATGAGTGTGAGCTGCAATATGAAGGGTATTAGGTGAACAGTAGTGAGTCTGACGTTCTTGAGGAAGTACATGAAGTTGAATAAAGCCAGAGATCTAAGAATCTGAGAGGCAGAATGGAAAAAGAGAGAGAGAGATGAAATTGCAAAGACAGATGGAGATCACAGAGGTCCTGGTAGACTACCTTAAGTAGTTTGGCTTTATCTTAAGAGCAATGAGAGTTTTTCAGCAGGTCAGTGATAAAATGGATTTTAAGTTTTAGAACCATCATTAGCTACAGCTTGGAGAATGGATAGGAGAGAAGTAAGAAAGGAAGTAGAGCAACCAGTTAAAAAGGCATTACAAGAAGGTAGGCAGAATGTTTCTATTTGAACATCAGCAGATCTCGTATTAAGGCCTAATTGTTATACAATTTTGCATATATAGAAATGTGTACAGTAGAAAACTTGAACAGTCATGGGTTTCTTAAAAACAAAACAATATTTTACTGAGCAATCTAGACTTTCTTTTATTTTTATTTTGTATTTTTATTTTGTATTTTATTTTGTATTTTTTGCATAAAATAGCAGCCTCAAATTCCTTTGATCAAGGAAATATTCTGAAGCAAGAATCCTATTCAATTTTACTTTCAAGTTATAGAGTAAAACAGATTTCTATTATTAAATATGTGGGGGCATCTCAGGGGGGGCTAATATTTCATATCCTGTGTCCTTTTTATGATGAGAAGATAGAGAAGTTCAGGTGAACTTGGGAAGAAGCATAATCATTATGTTAAAATTCCTGGCATGCAGATAATATTTCAAAGATACATCAAAACCTTGCAAAAAATTCAAATGTCAAGTTTGCTTTCATCTCTAGGGTGTTGTCATTCCCAAATCCAAGGACTGGCTATTTCATTCCTGAGCATAACATAATTCTAGTGCCTTAGGCACAGTGGTTTTTTGTTGTTTTTGTTTATTTACTTATTTGATTTGTTTTGGATTGGACATTGAAAAAAAGCTTAGTGTTTCTACAATAGACTACAATTCTCTTTAGAAATTACATTGGTTGCAGAGTCTGACTTGCTTAGCACAAAGTATTTGTTAAATTTCTGCTTTGAGGTTTCTGTATGGATAGGCTGTGTGTGGCAAATATTTGAGTTGAGGGGCACCAAAATCTCTACACTGTGCTAGAAAATTCTAATAGTGGACTCATTCCTTTCAATTAATGCACTTTGATTTTGGAAAGCTTCTGTTAACATGCAACTGTGCTTCCTGAGAGGGGTTGCCATTGGTTTCTTCTATAAACACTACCATGCATTAGTGATTGGGTTGCTAACTACTCCATTAATGAGCGTCTGGAAAAAGTAAGAAGCAAAGAACAAGTTTAGGTAGAGAAGGCTGGGATGACAATGCATTTGTTCTGTCTCCCCAGCTCTGCTGTTAGGCTCACTGTGCTTCATTCATCTTGTGTTTCTAAGCACCCAGTGCAGTGCATGGCACAGGAGAGCCCATAGTCTGTTGTCCTCTATTCCAAAATCCCAAACGCTCTGGAAATAGCACATTTTCTTTCTAAAGGAACTGATTTGTAACAAAACTTGTCCTGAAATGAGGTAATACTATTTATAGCCTCCTTTATTTATCCCACTTAGTGTGAATGTTTTGATTGCTGCAGAAATATTAATGCACTTGATTATGGGGTGCTGCCCCAGACCCTGCTGGAGGTGTTGCATAACACATATTAAAGATCTGGGTTGCCTTTCTAAAATCTAAAAATTTCAAAATTCTGAAATACATCTGGCCTTTGGGGGTTTAAAGAGTAAGAAACTGAAACCCTTAGAAAGTACCCTGAGTTTAGTGCTTTCCAAAGCCATGCAGGGCACTTTATGCACAATACCTTGTTATAGCATGCATGAGATGCTGATGTCACTTGGCGGAAAGGGCAGGCCTTTGAAAGCCAGCCTACCTGGGTCAGAATTTTGGCTCTGTTATATAACCACTTGTAATTTTTTCTCCCTTTGTCTCAGTTTTCTCATCTGAAAAATAGAAGAAAATAATAGTAGTCCCTTAGTAGACTTGTAATGGTGTTTAATGACTCCAGATATGTGAAACTCAAAGAACGATGCTTTCAGAGAAGTATTATTGTTAATCATTTTGGTAAAACTATAATATTGACACAATGAACCCCATTTTAATACATGAAAAAAAAAAAGAGATCTGTTGAAGTTAAATAACTTAATCATGCTCACAAATTTAGAAGTCATGGAGAAGGGCTTGCATTTCTGTCTGTAAGGTCACTAAATCCACACTTTTTGCAGTTGTACTCTATTACTTTTCTGCAGAAGGAGGAGCTTTAATGATTTCAATGAAAAGGCTGAGAGAATAAGAGCTTGCTTGCAGAAGGTCAGGAAGTAGGCATTCTCTTGTGGGGAGCCCTCAGCAGCCATGAGAAGGAAGGTGCTGTATACTTCGCAATAAAAGGAAGAAATCAAAGACACAGATAAAAGCAATAAATATAACTTTTGTTATATTTTCAATAGTGCAAATATATTGTGCACAGACAGCATGGAAAAAAGGATGATTTAAGCTTTGGAAAAAGTAAAAAAAAGTAATGATAGAAGTTGGAAAGCATTTCATTTTTGTTATTAAAGTTACTTATTCTTGAAATAAGAATGGAGAATGACTGGTATTTTAAAAAACTTAATAAAGTCCTAAGTCCTTGTGTTTGGGATCATAACTCAGTTGCATTTTAAATTAATTGATCATTTTTTTCCTTCATTACCACAGAAGACTCTTATGAGACTTCCTTATTTTCAGTAAGGCTTTTTTTTAAGTATTTATTTTGAAACATTGTGCTCAACATGTCTGAAGAACAAAAAGTATGAGAACAATTCTACTTTTAGCTGTGTGGATAAATGAAAAAAATTGTGAAGAAATTTATGATTTTTGAAAAGGCATGAATTATAAAATGGTAACTATGGGAGACACTGAAAGTCATCACAAATTACACCAAGAAACTAGAACCTCTTTAGTTTTTAAAGTGTTTAGAGAATGATAATTTTCAAAGTATATACTTCATTTAAACATAGGAATAATTTTTAAAAGCTACTTAGTAAATTTTATGTAAATCTGCTTATTTTATAAATATAGAATGCCACATTACTAAATATGATCCTTGTAGTTGAATTTAAATGTACATTAAAATAGTGACCACTATAATTAGGTAGGATTTACTCTAAGCATAATATAGATTATTTGATATTCAGAAAACTGTTATTAAAACAAATTCCATCAGTAATGAAATCATAATACACAGTTTATACACCTTGAAACCAAAAAAGAAAAAAAAAAAAAACTTGACTGGAAATTAGAATGTTTAACATTAAGTTGCACATTCCAAAATTCAACAGTTTTTCTTACACCAGGAAAATTCATGATGAAATAGACTTGGTTTAGGCATAAATCTAATATATAAAAAGGAGAGTTTTTTTCATATTTAGAAATTAAAGACACTACTCAGTGAATATTTTTAAGGTCATAGTATGATAGAAGGATTTTGTTTATATAGAATTAACAAAACAGATGTGGTCTTCTTATGGAATTTGTAGAATTAGAAGCAGAAAATAAGCCAGGGATGGTGGCACACGCTTGTAATCCCAGCATTTGGGAGGCTGAGACCTGAGGATCTGGGTTTGTGGCCAGCCTCAGCTACTTAGTGAGGCATTCCACAACTTAGTGAGACTCTGTTTCAAAATAAAGAAAAAAAATAGGGCTGGAGGTATAGCTCGGAGGTAGAATGCCCCTAAGTTCAATCCCCAGTACCACCAAAAAAAAAAAAAGGCAGAAAATAGTGTGATACCTATATTACAGTTATTATTAAAATAAGATGTTTAAAGGCCGAAATTATCATACAAACTTTGATCTTTAATTTTTATACAGCTATAATTTAAAGTTACTATATTGGGCACATGCTCCTTTGATAATAAATACATAAGGAAGACAATACTTAATTTTAGAGCTTTTAATTTAATGGCTTTATGTCAATTTCTGTTCTTGACTGTTAGTACAGTCTGAAAATATATGATATTCAATAAATGCTTCTGTTAATGCTTAGGATAAAGTACAATTTGTAGTGTAAGAATTTGTATATAGAAAGCTAAACTGAAGATATTGTGTGTTAGTGAAACAGAAGAAATAGCTTTTGAAAAATCAATAGTTCATAAATTTTTCCAAGACAATAGTAATAAAAACTATCACTTATAATGTACATATACACACCTTTATTCTATAACTTTGTTTTCTGGAAAAGCATGCAAAAATTTGCCAATATACATCAGTAGGTTTAGAGGAAAAAAAAATGTTGACTTTAAGTATTTTTCTCATGTAAGTAGAATTGGTATCCAATTATGAGAACTTTTTAAATGCTTTATTAGTTTCTTCTTGTTATATGATATAAGAAATAACTTTTTAACTAGGTGTCAGATGTAGTTATCATAAAATGGAAAAAAACCCTGAGATTGATGAAGATAAATGGTTATCTTTCTTTTCTTTTCTTTTTTTCTTCTGTGGCATTAGGGTATTCTACCTTTGAGCTACACCCCCAGATTGATTTCATTTCTTATTTGGAAACAGGGTCTCGCTAGATTGAAGAGAGTCTTACTGCTTGCTGAGGCTGTTCTCAAACCTGCAATCCTCCTGTCTCAGCCTCCCAAGTACTGGGATTACAAGCATGTGCTACCACGCCCGGCGGTTATCTTTATTTTCTGAGATGGAATTGATTTTCACTTTAAAAGTTTTTTTCCCTCTGAGTGATTTTAGATAAGTAAAATACTCTCTCAATTTCTGCAGAAAGCCTAATTTTTACTATGCTCTGATTCAACCTTAGAATTAAACTGTTTGATTATGCAGTAGCATATGCATCAAATATTGTTGGAACATTTAGGTGAAACTTGTTAGGATGATGAGATTTAATTTTTATTCTTCTGTTATCTTTCCTTTAGTATATTTCTGTTTTTCACATTCCTTTTTAAAAACTTTCTGTGAGAATAAAGCTGTCAAACCTAGAGATAGAATAGTCATACATTTATTGTCTATTACCTAATCTGTTAGAATATAGATCCTGTAGCTTTTCTATGCATGATTTTTTTTTCTGTCTGAATAAGTAAAGCTTAAGATTTTGTACCATTATGAAATAGCAGTCTTAGTTCTGAACCACTTGCTTCCCAGTGGTAATATGAATTTGTTTGTATGGAAGACAGGATTGTCTTTTTGCTAAGCTGTATTCTGAATGATTTCATGTCTATTATATCACTTTTCTTTGTTGCATTCTTGTGAAAAAAAATTAAAAGATGGTGTATTTTAGTGATTTTTAAAATTTAATCTTCATTTGAAAGTCTGGGAATTCTGAATTATTCTGTTTGCATTCTTGGCAATCTGCAAATCTAGTTTCCAAACTCAAAATTTTTGACTCCAAATAAACTTTGGGTACTTTTTACAAACTTTGGGTACTTTTTACTTTACAATAAACTCTGTGAGAAGATTTTTTTTAACAAAATATAATTTAAATAAACTTTCTATGTCTCTTTCAACAACAATAATGACTCTGCTAAATGACATGGCATTGATTATATTAAGAGCTTCAGGAATCCTATTGTCATCCCTTTGGAACAATTTTACAGTTTTAATCTTATCTGACCCCTGATTTCTTTTAGAAGAGAACTATTTTCTTTTTTCTTTTTTTTTTTGCGGTACTGGGGATTGAATTCAGAGACATTCTACCTCCGAGCTATACCCCCAGCCCTATTTTTTATTCTTTATTTTGAAACCGAGTCTCACTAAGTTGCAGAGTGCCTCACTAGGTAGCTGAGGCTGGCCGCGAACCCGGATCCTGCGGTCTCAGCCTCCCGAATGCTGGGATTACAAGCGTGCGCCACCACGCCCAGCTCTTTAGAAGAGAACTATTTTCTAATGAGAACTTGTATATTTGTATATGATTGCTAATGTATGTGGTACAGTGGAGCCACATTATCAAGCATAGATGTAAATGTTTTGCTGTGAGTCGGGGACTCATCTGTGATGAAACTAGATTGGCCTGTTGACTACTTCATCAATATTTCGTGTCTCTACCATGCCTCCAGCATATTCCAGGGGTAAGTTGCAGTATGAAAGTTGAGAAGATCAATCATTTTTCTCATTGCACATTCCATGAAGAGAAAGATGTTGAGCCTAGGCTTGGTCATTCGATTCTTGGACAACATATTCAGTCTGTCTTGACATCCACTTTTGAGTGTTAATATATGAAATATGGAACTTGTTGTTTACCTCTGTTCTTGCTTTCCTCTATTGGAAGAGGATCCCTGATTTTAATGAGGTAGCCTCCATCTCTTTATATAGATGTACACCTCAAATGATGCTGACCCCAACCCAGACACAGTGGTGGTCCTCAATGGTCCAGGAATAATTACATTCCTCTTGTCTGTGAATTGTTTGATAAAACAGTAAGATTTTAGGGAAAGTTCATGAAGAAACATTTGGAGAAAGTATTGTCTTTTGGAAGAATGACTCATGAAAAGAGAACTTAATTGTTCTCTGTGTGACATCACATCTGGATGTGATGACAGACTGACTAAGGGTGAAATAAGCACCAAAGATGGTAGAGCAGAATGATGAACCAACTTGGCAACTTGATGACCTAGCTGAGCTGATGAGTCAACACAGCTAAGAGCTCCTTCTTCCTTTGTTCATCATAGCTGAAAACACCTTAGTTGGTGCAATCCCCAAATTTCATTCTAATTCAGACATTTTAAAAAATATGTATCTTATAAAAACACAACAAACTATTGGGATTCCAGGGCAAAATACAAATGTAACTGGACATCTTGTATACATCTGGGACTGCTATTGTTAAGCTTATTTTGAATACTTGAATTGGATGTCATTTCAGTCAGTATAGTTTGTGTTATGCTTCAATAAAATAAAACCTTGAGTCACATTGGTTTAAGACAAAGTTGTGTGTCTTATGTCCATTGTTGCAAGAACTGAGAAGTCCCATTTGTAGCACTTCTGAGATTAGCATTTCAGAGTTGCTCCTTATTAATGCCAAAGGGTGAGAAAAGCTTTGTGGAGTTGACTTTTGCAATTAAGTGCTGGGGCCTGAAAATGACACACATCACTGTTGCATGCAGCTCAATGGTCAAAAATAATCCCTGGGATTAAGCAGCTAAAGAGGAGTCAAACTGCAATCTTATCATGTCCTGGAAAACAGTAGTCCTGGAGCTATATAGAGAGTAGTCTACATGGTGACTACAATCCCTAAATATTAATTCCCCAGAGAAGAAATCTTCCCTTTCTTGAGCCTGCATGGGCATGTATTTACAATTCCTTAATGATATTTATCTTATTTAACTTACAAACTTACCATCCTTTTATCTATTTAACCTGTTAGGATAAGAACTTATTTGAGAGGCAGGGCCTATAATTAGGTTTACCAAGAGCAGGCCTTCATCAATGGATGTTGATAGTGCTCTGGAGGCCAGCACCTCCCTTACCTCATTCTAATCCTGACCCTGTGAGTGTGGGGTTTCCTTGAAAGGTTGCTCTTAGATGTCTGCTGGTGCGGTCTGCATTGGTCCTGTAGGTACACAGGCTGTCTTCTGTTTCTAATTGTCTGCTGTTTCCCTGGAGGTCCTAAAAGACCGGCAGGAAGCAGGTCCTCTGCTCCTGGGCACTATGGTTTCCATGCTCTCTGCCATCACCAGCTTTGAGTAATTACTGTGGTATTAATTTGCTTTCCTTACCCTTTTTCTTTTCTGCTAGTCTTTCAACCATATCAGATAAATAGATGTTTATTTAGATAAACAAACAATAATAGCATGTGTACAAAACCACAGTTACTTGAATAAAACATAATAAAATATGTTGACCACTCAAATGGGGGATTTTTTTAATGCATTTAACTAAAAAAATTATACTAAATAACTAATTTTTGGTGAATGTCTGCCAGAAATAAACCACATTTTACCTGTAATTCAGAAGACATAGTTTAATAAATATGAACAATGGAGGGAAAGAAGAATTTAGAGTATTTAACTCCAAATAAAGGCTAGATTAAATGACTATCTTAATACCTGAAAAGGAGTGGATCATAGATGACATGTATACTCTGTCAGAGAAAATTTATTTGTGTCTGAACAGTAAACATCTTCAAGCTATACAACACTGCTGTGAAGTTTATCTCATGGTGAGGATGGAGCAAGGTAAAATAGATTATTTACTACTTTTTATTTTATAAAATCTGTTGGGGTGAATCCTCAGTTCAGGAACTCAGGATCTGCAGGGTCCTTGGCTAACGTGACAGAAAAGAATTTCAGCATGCACCAGTCAGAGACATGGACAGAGGTTTATTTGGGAAAAAGGGGAAAAGGAAGAAATACACATTCAAGAGAGAATGTGGGCCACCTCAAGATGAGGAAGGCATATTGGGTAGTTCAGGGCTGTCTTCTTATAGGGGATTTTCGTGAGGAGTGGGCTAGAGGAGGTGAGTGAGGATGATCTCAGTCCGGTAGTCCCCTAAGCGGTTTATGGTGGTCGAGTGGTCTGGTCAGCTCTAGGGTGGATGATCTCAGTCCGGTAGTCCTGAGGCGCTTCCTGGTGGTCTGGTGGTCTCGTGGTCTGGTCAACCTTAGGGTCCTTAGGTTGATTGGGATCCTCATTAGCTGTTTGACAGATAAGCTGGAGAGTGTCCTAAGTTATCGTTATCAATGCCCAGAGCAATTATAGTTTCTTTTAGTTAACTCCAAGATGTACAGATTTCCCAGGAATTTGGGAGAGTCAGGTCTGGGAAAGAGAACCGATTTGTGAAGTAGAGGCTGAAGCGCTTCAGTTCCAGGGTTTTTTTTATATTAAAGTGATATTTTACTTTTCCTTCCCATTTGTCTCCTTTCCACCTATTTCTTCTATCCTACTTCAGATCCATGTATCATAGGGAGAATCAAGAGTGATTAAGATGATTTTCTAATTACTATTTTTTAGAACATTTGAAAATTTGTTTTATATATCTGCATTCATTTTATGATATTTTAGCCACATTAATACTAATCAATAATTCTGATTATGATCTAGAATATTCCAGTTTGTTACTATTTCTATTCATTTACTAATAAGCCAGTTTAAAAAAAAAGTTAGAAATGTGAGGAAGAATAGTATTTAAACTAAATTCAGTCAAAATCCATATCAAAGAAGTTACTGTCTTTAAAATTACTTTCTCTTTTGAGGGGATGGGGAGGAAGGATAAAGTTTATCCTAAAGATAAAAAATGAAACTGAGAAAATGGAGAAATGAAAGTAACCTGAAATAGATTTATTGGTTAAATTCCTTCTAAACTGTCCCTCCATGCTTTGTGAAGAGAAAGTACAAATAAAGTTTGATTAGTTAAGAGATTTATGTGTGAGAATCATGTGAGAATTATGCACAGTTGAATTCCAAAGCTTTGGAAATAATTACATATTAAAATAATATGATAAATATTGGAATGATGGCTTTATGTGAAAATTTTACACCTTTCTTCAAGTATATTTTTCATCTTACAAAAATCTTTCATTATGATGAACTTTCTGCTTAAAATTAGTTTGAACTTTCTACTCCTAAATTCTATTTAAAATGTCTGTTTCCAAAAGGGTATGTTTTTATTTAGGGTCTTAATGAAGAAGGCAATAAAGGGCATGGGATCTCTTTAGTGAGGACAGCAGCTTTATGACGGTATGAACAACAGGAAGTAGATTTGTAAAGAACATGATAGCTTTTACATCCGGCTCCCTCTCCCCCTTTGTTTGTGAAACAATGAGGGAATATGGAGAGGTGGTAAGTGTGGTTGGTAGCCCTCAATGTGGAAGCAAAATAACTTATTTGTAGTTCCCATTATTTTCCATGCAAATTGTAAAATAATTTCATTTCCATCTTGAAGTTAGCTCTCCTAACTAGTGTACTTTAATATGATTATTTTATGTTAGACATAAGAATGCAGTATCAAGGAATTTCAGAACTAGAATGCACTTGGATTTAAATAATCCAGTATAGACTTGTAGAAAAAAATGCTTGCTTTGTGCGTTGTTAACTTTTTGCTATTGATATAATGAAGGGGAGAAGGCAGAAATAATGATTATGTAGTAGAGTTAGTAAATAATTTCATAGGCAAAAATAAAAATTTTATTAGTGACAGTGTTCAAAGGGTTGATAGTTATTGCTATTACATGCTATAATGGACAGCAGCTTTATGACAGTATGAACAACAAACAGTATGAACATACTTTTACAAAGTATGTTAGTAAATATCACCAAAAGGATGATAGTTATTGCTATTACATAGTTATTGCTATTATAGAAGAAAAGCTAAAGCAGAAAGTATATCAGCTTTAATAATATAGTTATAATATAAATATAACATAATAATATAGTTATTGCTATTATATTACTATTATATTTATATTATAACTACATTATTAAAGGATAATAATTATATAGCTATATTATAACTATAATATAATAATATATAAAGCATGTAATAGAATTGTGTAGTATATTATAGAATATTTGAATTTGATTATTAAATATTTTTCTATTAGGTCTTGGATCTCTGAAGGAATTTTATAATTGCCAGTTTTGCTTTTCTCACAGTTCTGTCTGGATCTGTGATTGTAATAATTTTACCTTGTCACAATCAGATCTGACTGCAGGGTTAGAAAACCCTAAATTGGTGCCTTAGGGATGTAGAAGGAAACAGTGGGTCTGTGGGAAATGGGGCTGAGTGGCAATCTTGTGGAATTGTATTCTTGTAGTTGTAGCCTGCCAAAGCTGAAGCTTGAACTTGGTGGAGGCATATTCACTCAAGTTCTAACCAAAGTGTGTGAAAGCCAGCTATTTCTAAGATCCCAGTAACCAGCATGTAGCTGAAAATGCTTATATTAATTTCAAATTTAGAAGGTTTCCAGGTTGATGATACCTATGAGTTGACATATCAATAATTTATTAGAGAGACAAAGGTCGACTTACAAATAGCCTGATGTTCTTTCTCAGTAGCTAGAAGAATGGAGGCACAGGGCAAAGGTTGATATACTTTCTGCTTTAGCTTTTCTTCTAGGATATGCCACAGAATACAAATCTGTATACCACAGATTCCATATGAGCTATGTAGTTGGAAGCCTAGAATAGACAGACACTCTCATTTGAGAAATCTGAATTTTTAATAAGTAAGGTTAAGTGAATAATGATAATGAAAAATATTCATTGTTTCTCATTTGCAAATCAGACTGGAAATAGCATGATTTATAATGATAAATACTTGCAGTAGGCAGAATGGTAAGATGGTCCCCTGTTTCCCAGTGCTGGTATACATGGCCTTTATAATCATGTCCCCACTCAGCATGGGTGAGCTCTGTTAATAGGAAGGGATATCATTTCTGAATTGGATTATATTATATGGCAAAGGTAAAAGGACTTTGCAGATGTAATTAAGGCTCCTAATCAGTGGGGTTTAAGTTAATCAAAAGAGGACTATTCAGGGTAGATGTGACTTAATGACTTAAATCAGGCACTAGCCTTCTAAAAAAAATCTAGACCTCAAGTAACAAAAAGAAACACGGGCATTCGGGAGGCTGAGACTGGAGGATCCGGGTTCGCGGCCAGCCTCAGCTACCTAGTGAGGCACTCCGCAACTTAGTGAGACTCAGTTTCAAAATAAAGAATAAAAAAAATAGGGGTGGGGGTTTAGCTCGGAGGTAGAAAGCCCCTGAGTTCAATCCCTAGTACCGCAAGAAAAAAAAAATTAAAAAATAGCCGGGCGTGGTGGCGCACGCTTGTA
>PVLC010001585.1:53767-138240 GCA_004027655.1 Graphiurus murinus | reverse complement strand
AAAAAAAAAAAAAAAAAAGATGTATGCTTACAACGCACGAATTATTACAAAAAAAAAAAAAAGACCTAATGATATTAACAATTAACAGGTAAATTCAATGCAATGTCAATCAAAATCCAGTTTAATTTCTTTTTGAGGAATTCAATCAGTAAATAATTAACTTTAACAAACAAACAAACAAAAAGAAAGTTCCATATTGTATGAGTCCATTGATGTGAATTATATAGAATAGGCAAATCTAAAAGAAAGTGGATTAATGGTTGCCTACTGATGAAGGGGTAAAGGGGAGGAATGAAGATTGACTGCTAAGTGATAAAAATGTTTCATAGTTAGATTGTGGTGATGGTCAAATTACTTCTTAAATATACTAAAATCCACTGTATTGTACACTTTAAATGGGTGAATTACATGGTACTTGCATTACATCTCAACAAAGATGTATATCAGAAAGTGATAAATGCTTTTAAAAAATCTAAATCCAGTGGTGGATCAGTACTGCTTTGGATAGAGAAGTCAGAGGAGTCTTCTGATGAGGTAACATTTGAATAGCTATTTCAGTGAGGACATCTGTTGGACCGTGTCAATATCAGATGTCACTGAGGGAGAGGACATAGTAAATGCAAAGGTCCTTCCTGAGTGTGAGTGGAATAATGGAGTGGGCAAGGATAATGGAATGGGAGCCTCGTAAGGACTTGTTGAGGATGTGAAATTTTTTTTTCTTTTATGCTGCAATAAATCCAAGACCTAAGGAACAGAAGTCAGAAGTTGTGACATATCCTTTGTGGGTTAGCAGGATTCTCTGCTCCACATCATTTACCCCTCATCCTCGGTATTTGAAACCTATAGGAAAGAGTGTTTCTGTTTCTACAGGGAAAGAAGCAAGATGAATGTAAGCGGTGGTTCTCAACTGTGGTAAACCCTTGGCTCTAATAATATATATTTTTTTCTTTTTCTGTATCACTTAGTAAAACTGATTTTTCAGGAGGAAGACCATGTACCTCATGACTTGGAACACCCTTTAAGCATTCCATCTGATTTCCAGTTAGACAGGGCCCTGTACCGTGAATCATCTTTTTGTTCTCTCCCAGAGACCCTTAGAATAAAGGCTGATTTTAATAACCTTTAATTTTGTTTCACTTTTTAGGTAATAATATGGTCATTATTCTACTTTTGCCACCCCACCTCCCAGTCTTTACAGGTTTATTTAATCATTTCCGTTGTCCTAAAAAAACATTTCTTAAGCCGGGCGTGGTGGCGCATGCTTGTAATCCCAGCATTTGGGAGGCTGAGACCGGAGGATCTGGGTTCGCGGCCAGCCTCAGCTACCTAGTGAGGCCCTCTGCAACTTAGTGAGACCCTGTTTCAAAATAAAGAATAAAAAATAGGGCTGGGGGTATAGCTCGGAGGTAGAATGCCACAGAGTTCAATCCCCAGTACTGCAAAAACAAACAAACAAACAAACAAAAAAACATTTCTTAAGTGCATAGTGCTAGATTTAAGACATCTATACCTGAGAGCATTGCTTGCTGACTGTAGGCTAGAGTTTAGCTAATAATACAATGCTCTTATCAATTTTTAGGGGCCAGAAGAATGAAGTATAATTGAAATAGAAATAACACTGGTGTTACATATCTTTTTTGCACCATTTTTTCTTTCTATAAAATGCCAAACTAGTCAAAACTAGTTTGGCATAGAAATTAAATGGACAGTATTTTTGATCAGGAAATAGAACATACATTATTTTCAAATCCAAGATACAAGCTTGTTAAAAATAAAATTTTGTTTTTGATGGACACATATTAATTATATATATTTATGGTGTATGTGTGACATTTCAATACATGTATATGTTGTATAAGATCAGGGTAATTGATATATCTATCTCCTCAGACATACATCATTTATTTGTGTTGAGAACACTCAAAATCCTTTCTACTAGAATAGGATATTTTGAAATATGCGATTAATTGTTGTCAACCATTTTTATCCTACTGTGCTATAGAACATTAGAAAGTAATCCTTTAGCCTGGCGTGGTGGCACACGCTTGTAATCCCAGCATTCAGGAGGCTGAGACCGGAGGATCCGGGTTCGCGGCCAGCCTCAGCTACCTAGTGAGGCACTCCGCAACTTAGTGAGACTCGGTTTCAAAAATAAAGAATAAAAAATAGGGCTGGGGGAGTAGCTCGGAGGTAGAATGCCCCTGAGTTCAATCCCCAGTACCGCAAAAAAAAAAAAAAAAAAGGAAAAAAGAAAGTAATCCTTTTATCCAACTACCCCATTGTACCCTTTAAGCATCTTCTTCCATCCATCCCTCCTTCCCTCTCTAGAACTTTCCCAGGTCCTGGTAACCACTATTCTGTACTTCCTTGAGAACAACTTTATAGTTTCCTCATATAAGTGAGAACATTGCAAGTATTTGTCTCTCTGTGCCTAACTTACTTCATTTAACACAAATGTCCTCCAGTTCCATCCATCCAGTTCCACAGAATTAACACTTTTTAATGGCTAAATAATACATGCACACACACATACACACACACACACACACACACACATTTGTTCATTCGCCTTTTGATGATTTATTCCATATCTTGGTTATTGTGAATAGTGCTGCAATAGACATACTAATGCAGGTGTCTCTTTGACATACTGATTTCAGTGCCTTTTGATATATACCCAGTAGTGAGATAGCTGTATCATATAGTAGCTCCATTTCTAGTTTTTTTTTTTTTTTTGCGGTATTGGGGATTGAGCTCAGAGGCATTCTACCTCCGAGCTATACCCCCAGCCCTATTTTTTTTTTTTTATTCTTTATTTTGAAACCGAGCCTCACTAAGTTGTGGAGTGCCTCACTAGGTAGCTGAGGCTGGCCGCGAACCCGGATCCTCCGGACTCAGCCTCCCGAATGCTAGGATTACAAGCGTGTGCCACCAAGTCCGGCTCCATTTCTAGTTTTTTGAGAAACCACCAAACCATTTTCCATAATGACTGTGCCAATTATATTCCCACTAACAGTGTACAAAAGTTCCTCTTTCTCTACATCATCAGCAACAATTTTTTGTCTTTTTGATAATAGCCGTTCAGACTGGGGCAAGATATCTCATTATAGTTTTGATTTGCATTTCCCTGAAGTTTAGTGATGTTGAACTTTTTTTCCCATATACTTGTTGACTTGTATAACCTCTTTTGAGAAATGTCTATTCAGGTTGTTTGCTCATTTTAAAATTGGATTATTTGTGTTTTTTGCTGTTGACTTAAGTTCCTTATATATTCTAGAAATTAATTCTGGTCAGATGAATAATTTGCAGATATTTTTTCCCATTCTGTAGATTGATGCTTCACTCTGTTGATTGTTTCCTTTGCTGTATAAAAGCTTTTTAGTTTGAAGTAATCCCATGTGTCAACCTTTGCTTTTGTTGCCTGTACTTTTAGGCTCATCCAAAAAATGTTTGCCAAGACCACTGTCCTGAAGCCTTTCTCGTATATTTTCTTTTAGCAGCTTCATAGCTTTGGGTCTTACACTTAAGTCATTGGTCCATTTTGAGTTGATTTTTGTTATGTGCCGAGAGATAGGGATATAGTTTTTAATTTTTTCTAATAGAGATATCCAATTTTCATAGGATCATTTATTGAAGAGATTTTTTTTTCCAATGCATGTTCTTGCCACCTTTGTTGAAAATTTATTGGCTGTAGGTGTGTAGATTTATTGTTGGGCTGTCTGTTCTGTTGCACTGCTCCATGTGTCTATTTTTATGCCAGTATTATGCAGCTTGATTGCTTTATAGTACGTTTTAAGTCAGGTATTGTAACCTCTAGCTTTGCTTTTTTTGCTCAGAATTACTTTGGTTATTCGGGTCTTTTGTGGGTTCATTGATTGTTTTTCTGTTTCTGAGAAGAATGTCATTAATATTTTGATAGGAATTGTATTGAATCTTTAGATTGCTTTGAGTAGTATAGACATTTTAGCCATATTAACTCTTCCAATCCATGAATATGGGATGTGTTTCCATTTGTGTGTGTGTCTGTCCTCTTCAGTTTCTTGACATCAGGGTTTTGTAAATTTAATTGTAAAGATCATTTACCCCATGTTTAAGTTTATTCCTATTTATTTTTTATTTTTCATAGCTATTATAAATGGGATTATTTTCTTTCTTAGTAATTTTGTTATTGGCGTATAAAAAGCTATTGATTTTTATGTTTTTGTATCCTGCAAACTTACTGGATTAATTTATCAGAATCATATTGTCTATAAATAGGGATGATTTGGCCTCCTCCTTTGCTATTTGTATGCCTGAATTTTCTTTCTCTTACTGCTCTGGCCCACTTTTTATTCTTTTTTTTTTTTTTTTTTTTTTTTTTTTTTTTTTTTTTTTTTTTTTTTTTTTTTTTTTCCCTTTTTTTTTTTTTTTTTTTTTTTTTTTTTTTGCAGTACTGGGGATTGAACTGAGGGGCATTCTTCCTCTGAGCTATACCCCCAGCCCTATTTTTTATTTATTTATTTATTTTTTGCGGTACTGGGGATTGAACTCAGGGGCATTCTACCTCTGAGCTACACCCCCAGCCCTATTTTTTATTCTTTATTTTGAAACCGAGTCTCACTAAGTTGCGGAGTGCCTCACTAGGTAGCTGAGGCTGGCCGCAAACCGGGATCCTCTGGTCTCAGCCTCCCGAATGCTGGGATTACAAGCGTGCGCCACCACACCCGGCTATTTTTTATTTTTGAAACAGGGTCTCACTAAGTTGCGGCAGGCCTCATTAAGTAGCTGAGGCTGGCCACGAACCTGGATCCTCCGATCTCAGCTTCTCATGTACTGGGATTACAAGTGCCCACTTTTTATTCTTTTTTTTTTTTTTTTTTTTTTTTTTTGCGGTACTGGGGCTGGAACTCAGGGGCATTTTACCTCCGAGCTATACCCCCAGCCCTATTTTTTTTATTCTTTATTTTGAAACCGGGTCTCACTAAGTTGCAGAGTGCCTCACTAAGCAGCTGAGGCTGGCCGCGAACCTGGATCCTCCGGTCTCAGCCTCCCGAATGCTGGGATTACAAGCGTGCGCCACCACGCCCAGCTCCCACTTTTTATTCTTAAAAAAAAAAAAAAAGTTTGTAGATTGCTTTAGACTTAGCCAGTTTTAATATTTTTTCTTTAATACTAAATTATTTCAAGTTCTGTGCTTGATGATTAAAAATTGGGGAGGAAGGACTGCTTTTTTCCCTTTATGGAGTGAAAATAGATTGACCTTTTTGCTCTTATTAGAAATAACGCAGAGTGAGAGAAATAGTTTTGGATTAGCAACTAGAAGACATGATTTATTCCCAGCTTGGCCAGAGCAAGCTGTCTGACCCTGCTTGAGCTAATAAAACTTAAGAGAATCAGACACAAGTACATGAAACATGGAGCTTTTCTTTCATCACCCACATGCAATTCAGTCATTTTTTTCTTTTCTTGCAGTATAATTACATTTTATATAGAAATTGTTTCTTTTTTTCTTGTGCTCCAGGTACTGGGGATTGAACCCAGGGGCATTCTACCTCCAAGGTATACCCCCAGCTCTTTTTATTTTTGTTTTTGAAACAGGATCTGGAGAATCTTGCCTTGATGCTGAGGCTGTCCTCAAACTGGTAATCCTCCTGTCTCAGCCTCCCAAGTACTGGGACTACAGACATGTACCACCATACCCAGCTCTAGAAATTGTTTCTAAAGTTCTTACTTAAGAGAAAATTTGCCTGTATTAAAAATGCCATTGTATATAATTTTAGAATGTACCCCACTGGAGAATGTCTCAGATAAATCAGGATAGCTAGTTCCTTCCTCCAGCATTGGAACAGATCACTGGCTCTTCAGTTAAACACCAGTTGAAGCAGCTGGCATGCATTTAGGGACCATATTTTATGAAAAATACATCTCTTTAAACATCTCTTTTGTGATGCACAAAATATGATTGACATGTGGAAACAGACAGAGTTACTATTCATTTGCCATGACTTGTGATCATTAAGTAGAAGGGAAGGTAGTTAATGAGACAACTGAAATTTTAACTCTCTTTCTCTTGCCAAATGAATAAAGTCGAATCTGAGTTAAATGGTTATTTTCTGCAAATTCAGTGTACTCAGGATCTCTCCTCTTTACTTTTACTACCACTGTCTAATGTGAGGTCCTGTTCATTTATTTCCTACTTCAGTCACTTCCAGTTGTCTCCATAAATAGTGACTCTAAATCCAGGTCACCTGCCATTCATGTTACACCCTTGTCCTGGGGTGATCTAACAAATTCATGATTAGCACAGTCCTGTGGCTCTCAGGCTCTCACAGGAGTGCTTCTTGAACTTCTCCAGCAACGTTCTGCTTGTGGGGTTAGTGAGGTGGGCACTCCCAGGGTCCTAGGAGCATGTATGCACTCAGTGCGGTGAAATTTCCTTACGATCTTGTGCCATAATACTTGTTTTCATGTAAAAGTGTTGTAGGTAAGTTCCATTGACTGGAGTTGGTGTTGCTTGAATATTCCATGTTTATTTCTTACATTTGCATACCCTCTGGTGGCCTGCTTGAAAAATACATATTCTGAGGACATTCAATCAAAACTCAAAAGCAGGATTTATGGGTTCTTCATTTTCTGACCTTTGCTTTTCTTTTGAATCTCCTCTTTTACCATGACACTTCTCACATCTGAAGATCACTTGAAATGCTCTGAACATATCAAATTTAAGTCTTGGTACCTTTGTACTTGCATTCACTCATTTATTGAATATTTATTGAGCAACTGATACGTGCCAGGTATTATTCTAGGTATTAAGGGTATAGCAGTGGACAAGACAAGTTCCTGGATTTTGTGGAGTTTACTTTATAGTATATGTTTACAAATATATGGTATAATGTCAGGTGGTACTAATGCCGTAAAGAGAAGCAAAGCATGGTAAGGTGGTAAAGAGTGTAGAAAGGATCCTGACTGTTGGTCTAACAAGGTTTGTATGGAGGTGATATTTACTTATTTGTTTTATTTTATTTTTGTTTTTGTGACACTGGGATGGAACCCAGGGGCATTCTACCTCTGAGCTACACCTCCAGTCCTATTTTTTTTTTTTTTTATTCTTTATTTTGAAACAGGGTCTCACTAAGTTGCAGAGAACCTCACTGGAGGTGGTATTTAAATGGCAACCTGACAAAGTGTGAGAGCAAGCCATGTTACTAGGGGGAAGAGAACTCAAGGCAAAGGGAACAGTTGTCTACAAAGGCCCTGAAGTGGGAGTGCACTTGGAGTGTTTGCAAAAGCAGTAGGAAGTTCATTGTGGCTAAGCAGAATGAACAAGGGGGAAGGTAGGTAGGGGATGAAATTGGTGGGATGGTGTAACATGGCCCCGAGCCCATGATAAAGAGTCTTTTTATGCTTTGAATGCCTTTCCCATTCATCTGTAACATTTAAATGGGATTGGAGTTGCTATTTTGTTGCCTGCTACTGAATAATTACCTCTTTTTGATTGATTTGAAATGGTAGTTTATGTATATTAATCACATGTTTATATTCATACATACATGCATACATATGTTTATCAACTCTTCATTGATTAATCTTGCACATATACCATACTGTTTTAATTATTGTCTTTGTTTTTTATTGTGGTACTGGGAATGAAACCTAGGGGCATTCTACCTTGGAGCTATACCTCCAGCCCTATTTTATTCTTTTATTTTGAAACAGGGTCTCACTAATTGGGGCCTCAATAAGTTGCTGAGGCTGGCAGTGAACCTGTGATCCTCCTGTCTCAGCCTCCCAAGTACTGAGATTATAAGAGTGTACCAGCATGCCCAGCTTAATTATTGTATCTTTATGCCATACATTTGCAAACTAAGGCCCATCAGCCAAATCTGGCTCACCACCTAGTATTTATAAAGTTTTACTGGAAAGCAACTACAGTTGTTTATTTATATATTATTTATGGCTACTCTTGAGCTACAATGGTGGAGTAGTTGTTAGTTGTTACTAGACATCAGAAAGGCCTTGAAAGCCTAAAATATTTATGACCTGGCCCGTTACACTACGTATTGCTATCTTACTCTTCTTTTTCAACAATTTCTTGTCAAATCTAGCATATTTGTTCTACGTGAACTTTAGAATCAATCTGTCAAGTTTGCCTCATTCCTTTTCCTTACCTCTTTTTTGGGGTGAAGAACTGCAGGCAGGTGGAGTAGGACTCTGCTTGCACTTAAATTGTAGATTAGTGATGGGAGAAACAATTGCTCTCCAATATTGGGTCTTTTTATTCCAGGAATATAATGTCTCTACATTTATGTCTCTCAGTAAACTTTTGTCTCATTTGTATCTTACATATTGAAGTTTATTCCTCTCTATTAGGCTGTTTTTTGTTATTATAATTGAGATTTTTCTTTCAGTTATATTTTACAAGTGATTATTATGGTATAATGAAAGCATTTGCTTTTATGTATTTAAGATTATTTTTGGTTCCCATATGGGAGTAAACTATTAGGTATGTTACTTTTAAAATTTGATTCTGTTGGTTGACAGTTATTGTCTGAACTTTCCTGTAATAGTTTGATTCCTAATATTTATGTGTCTGTGTATGTTGTGGGGTTCTGTAGCTAGGGTAATTTAGGGGAATGGATTTTGACCTCTTCAATGGTGTTCATTTTTTAAAAAAATATTATATAGGTCATAGCAAATAGTAATTAAAACAAACAGAAGTAAATAATTTTGTGCTCACTGAGCATTTGTTGATAGTTTCAAGAATACCCAGAAGATAATTTAGGCAAGCTATTTATCAAGCAGGCTGTGCCTTTTTACAGAGCCAGTTGTTGCTTTTAATGTGGACTCTAGAGAAGTATGCCTATTGCACCAGAGAAGCAAGCCTGGTCACCACTTCACTGTGGAAAGCCACTGGATCACGGAATATAGTTGACTTAACCTCTCATTTATCCATTGGAATTGAAGTATGAGGAGGAGATTTTTATGAATCAGTTAGTGCTTTCCTAAAATGTCCTCTGCAAAGCATTTGATCTTTATCCCTAATATCTATCCCTTAAGGAAGCAAAATCTGTTTTAGACTTCAAGGTCTGTTATTTGCCCTGAGCACTGAACAGATGAACCATAAATCCAATGCGTTAACCTTTGTGAATTTATCTTTTTAGTGCTATTTTTGTCTCATCCCCCCTCCCCCTGAATTTGTCTTCTCCTTAACTTCTTATGTTGGTGAAACTAAGAAAGAGTATTCATGTTAGTGGTTTTCTTCTATTCCCTTTTTTGGGGTGGTGAAGTGATGATGGGGTGGTGATTAGTAGTAGAGATTGAATATGAAGTGGATAGTTGATGACATACCATGTAATTTATGAAATGATCATTTTTTACTTTTGTTGTCTTTAGTGAAGTGAAACTTCATATATGAAATCTGGTTGTAAACACTCTTGTTTTTTCCAGTGTGTTGAGATGACCTGCAACTATCATTATAAACATCAGTTGATTGTATATAAATATAGCAGTGTATCATGGGCTGCAGAGATGTAGCAGGCCTCATGACTCATGGAGGGAGCACTGACTTTGGGTCTTTGATATAGAGGTCCTCAGTTGGACCTAGGGAAAGCAGAAACTTTTAAATGACTGGTGTGGAGAATGCAGTGGTAATTGATAGCTTTTATTGAGCATTTACTGTGTTCTAGGCATTGCAATGATTACCTGACACATCTAGGCATTGTGACAGGTGTCTAATTACATATTTTCATCCCTACAACAACACTCTGAAGGATAATTTCTTATTCTCATTTTACAGATCAGAAATTGGTATTTAGACCTGAAATTTGATATAGCTATTAGAACTCTGATATCAGGTTGTACACCAAAGTGGTATTTTTAGCAGGAACAGATTGAGTGTGCATGTTAACACACACAAACATGTACACATTGGCCTTTCTTGGGAGTAGAGAGGGTATCAGACAGGGTTTGGGAATGGTGAGGGGAGAGAAGTTTGAACCTGTGGACAGGCCCAGCTCATGAAAGTCTGGGTACTAGATTGAGGTCAGCTTGAGTTTCTTGTCATTTCCACTTTTATATTTATATGAGGGAGAGAGAAAGATTTAACAACTTTAATTCATTTTGACTTACTGAATTAATATAACACAGGTGGTGAAATGAGAGAGAAGGTTGCATGGGGGTCAGAAGGACCTCACTGCATTTATGGCTCTTGGCAAGCGCCCTTCTCCCTTCCCATTATATGTGGCCTCAGAGAAAAGAGAATCTGTAGCCTCTTTTCTGTTTTGTTTTGGGGGAGCCCAAGAGTGTAATTTACATTTCAGGTGACAATGGAATGGATTTGTTTTCCTGTTTTTAAGTTGAGAGAGTACAGAAGGGGGTAATGGCCTGGTGGTAGATGGGGAAGGGTGCGGGAGTTGGATATTGCAGCTCCTTACTGCCTCTGAGATCTGGAGTGGGCTATTGCTTTCTGGCTTTAGGGACCCCCATCAATATTTGCTAAATGTAAACATACACATACATAAACCTGCACATCCCAGATGCTTTTCTGAACCATTTCTGTGTAATTGTACTGATGAAGGTGAAACGACCTAGATTCTGTGCCACATTATGTCATAATTTACCTTTAGCATGGCTAGACTATACATATGCCAAGTCACACATGTCTCTATTTGAGGCCTATTTAGAGTCTGAGGCACTGCTCTGGCTCTCAGCCATACACACTGGTTCTTTGGACCATTCTAGGTGCCTGTGCTTGGGCTAGAGCAGTGCAGGTGTACATGTACAAGTATGGCCTGCTCTTGTCCCGCTTCTATGTGAATGTCAGGGGCTCTGCTCATGCCTGTCCTTCTGCCCTGCAGGCCTACTCTGAACTGGATTCCTAGCAAGATGTAAAAGAGAAGTGAATCTAACTAGTAGCAGGCAAGCCAGTTTGTTTTCTAGATTCAGAGTAGCAGCCTTGAGGGTCCAGTACCAGCACAGACAACTTATATGTTAGCATCTGATGTATGTCCCAAATAAAATATTCTATAACTTGGAGAGTTACAGTATCTTTTCAAGGTCTCTTTCACTCTAACCTTTATTATAGGAAAGAAAAGGAACTAATGTAAATCCAGATATTTTATGAAGATATTTCTCTTGCTGCTTTTTAAAGTAGGAAACTGTTTGTAAACTTTCAACTCATATTTGTATAGCCTACTATATATGCAAGCATAATTGAAAAAAGCATTTGAGATGAGAAATTTATAAGCCTAACAGTTTATTATAGTTTTATGTTGTGCAGGATTCTAGGATAGAACAACTTTGTCTGTCTTTTGTGCATGAGTTAGAGTGTAATTCTGAAATAATTAGAGATGAAACGTGGATGCACTCTTTGATCTGGGCCTGTTTCCTTAGGAGTGTGATTTCTGTTTCTGTGGTACACTTTAATGTTGCAGTGCCTGCAAGTATCCCTGTTGACCATCACTGGGCTCTGGTCTCTTGGACTTGGAGCTTGCAGGACAGTTATTTGATTTATTTGTGTTTGTTTAATGGGTGAAGAGGGGCTTAGATTCCGGTTTTGCTCTCCCTGCTGTATAATTGACAGTGAAATAAATATATTGCAAGAAATACTGGATGTTGGAGTGCTTTTCTATCATTTTCCTGTGAGGAGCTTGCTTATTGTACCAGAAATTCTGGGAAGGGAAGGAGAATGTGAGCACATTTTATTTGAGATCTGTCTCCTACTTTTGTGACACATTTAATTTGCTAACATTATATCTTTCTGTTAAGCTCAAGTTCCCTACTGACAGGATTTTACTGCTATTGCAGTATTTTCATTTTACCTTAGAATCCACATGAAAATTTTATGCAGTTTATACATTTGGTTGGGAATTTAACTTTATTGTTATACTTTATATCTATAAGTCAGTAGATATATGTCATATTTTATGTATAGGTATCAGATTAATTGATATAGCAAAGCATTTGTTTATCTTTTGAGCTTTTTAAAAATAGTCTCTGCAGTCTGGGAAATAAATAACTGAATTTTCTTTTCTTTTTTTAAAGACTTTCAGCTGAACTCTCATCTCTCAACACTGGCAAATATTCATAAGATCTACCACACCCTTAATAAGCTAGTAAGTCAGTCTTTTAAAAATAAAACTACCAACTGTTTAGTCACTTTGTGCAAGTTTATTTGATACAAATTTAAATTGTGGATGTCAATTGCTTATGAAAATGCTGAATTTTAGAACTCGCTGTATGGTATGTGATTTCTTGGTAATGATGAGTATATTTCTTGCAGAATCTAACAGAAGACGTTGGCCAAGACGATCACCAAACAGGTATCTGTAAATGCTAACACTACTAAATTTTAAATACACTTACAAATATAAAATTGTGAAAGAGAAATACTAGTCATAAATGCTATGTGTTGTAGTAATATATCCCATTAACAAGTTATATTTGGTTGAGGGGTCTTTCAGGGTGAGGTGAAAGCTTCCATGTTTTAGCCCCATCCCAGTAGGAAATCTATTCTGGGGCTCTGATTTATGGTAAAGCATTTTAATTCCTTTAAAGGGGCTAAGGATTCTTTGGTTGTTTATAAGATAGCATTTTTTGATTGAAGATATCATTTTTTCTCTACTGAAGTATTTTAGTTTATACTAAAAACATTGGACAGTAAGGCAGTTTGAAAGAAATTCTATAAATATTTGTTAAATTGAGTTGATAAATTATTTGATTTGATAGGTGTGTGTGTGTGTGTGTGTGTGTGTGTGTGTGTGTGTGTGTTTTGTGCAGGTCCTGAGGATTTATGAATGGGGAAATTCAAACTTGATTATTATAAATTACTCTAGTCCTGTAGTTCTTAAAGTTTAGCCAGTATTATAGTCTTTTGGGGAGGACTTATTTACTTATTTTTGTGTTACTGGGGATTGAACTCAGGAGTTTACGCTGAGCTACATTTCTAGCTCTTTTTTATGTTTTTATTTTGAGACAGCCTCACTAAATTGTCCAGGTTGGCCTTGAATTTATGATCCTCCGTAGTACTAGAGATCATGGGAATACTCAGCAGGAGGGCTTATTTAAAATTCAGATAGCTAGGTTTCACCTCTAGAGTTTCTGATTCTGTAAGTTTGGGGATGGGGGCCCAGGGTTTGCATTTCTAACAAGTTCCTGGGTGATGTTTGATGCAGCTGCTCTAGAAACCACATTTTGAGAACCATTTCTCTAAATTGTTAGTGATTATAAAGTTCAGAAACTGGTGCATTTGATCTGTAGTTTACAAACTTATAACAAGAACTACTTAAAATATATTTTAAAATTTGGAAATTACTACAGCAATACATGAATTCATGCTAGTCTCAGTCTGTTTGGGCTACTATAATGAAATACTTTAGGCTGGATAATTTGTAAACAACAGATATGTATGACTTACAGTTCTGGAGGCTAAGAAATTCAAGATCAAGGTGCCAGGAAATTCCATGTCTGATGAGGGCCTGTTCTTCTTGCTGCATCCTCAGTGGGAGGGGGGACAGCCACTTGGGCTTCTTTTATAAAGGCACTAATTCAGTCACAAGGGCTCTACCCTCATGACCTGATCACCTCCCAAAGGCCCCATCTTTTCATACCAACACATTGGAGATTAGATGTCAACATACGAATTTTGAAAGGGCACAAACATTCAGGCCCTACCAGTGGTTGCTGGTGAATTTTGAATAACACAAAAGTAACTGCAGTTGAAGAATGATGGTCCTTCATGTTTTCATCCCAGCAATTCTCCCAGCACATTATTTAATGTTTTCTCTTTCAGATTGTTTTTTTAGTATCCATGATATACTGTACATATTATATTGCATCCTTTTTTTATTTAATGGTATAACTTGGAGATTGTTGAGATTTAGGATCCCTTACTTTCTCCTCAGATTGGTTCAGAATCAATTGAAAATTAAGCATAAGATGGAGATTGAAATAAGTTTTATTAGAAAATATAGCTTAAATGTGCAGCAAGAATACTCAGGCTTTTCAGTATTTTATTTGGATCACTGCCACAACTATGTAAGTTCAGGCTGGCACATCTGCTGCCCTCTCCATGTCCTGCTGTGATGTTAGAAGGCTTCAGACTTCTGCTTATTCAGCCAGCAGGCAAATCTCAAAGGAGCTTGGAGGGGCTGGGCTCTCTGCTCAGTTTCCTCTCTCCATCACCAATTAGACCAGATACTCCTCCTCCTGGGGAGGAGTGAGACAATGGGGGCGGAGACTGTGATAGGAAGGCGGGTTCTAGGAGGTCAGAAGCACTGGAGGGTCTTTTCATAGTAGCACATTTATAAAGCATCTGCTCTCTTTTTAAATGGTTATCTACTTTTCTAATTCATGGATATATCATATTTTTTCTAGCCTCCTAGTAATATTCATTTGTATATTTAACTTCTAGCTATTTTCAGTAATGCTAGTATAAAACTTTCAGGGCCAGTTTTAACATTTAAGGAGAGGAAAGCACATATCTGTCTCATTCTGAAACAGTATTGGTGGATTGTGAGGATTTTTTAAGTTAGTACAGTTTTAATTTTGAAAATGGAATTTTCTATTTGTGAAGCCCTAAAGCTTCTTTCTTCAATCTATGATAATCCTTTAAATTCTGTATATTATGAAGTTAATTTTGAAGTTTTGATTAAAATGAGTAATTGTTACTGTTTTAATTTTACATCTAACTATTTACCCTGAAATGTGGCAATTTAATAACTTAAGTTTTAGTTAAGGAAGTGCATTTGGCCTCCTCTTTTGCCCTTGGGGTCAGCATCTGTGTCTGATGCTTGGTCTATGATGATATGTTGGTACTTTGTAAAGGTCTGCAGTATCAGTTAGTGTTAGTGGTTTCTTAGAATAGTCCATTTCTTTCTTTGGTTACAGCAACAATTGTGATTCTCATATTCAACAAAGTATACTTTAAAAACTATAAACAGTGTAAAATCTATGATGTTTAGAAATCTGAGAAAGTTTAGTCACCAAGGTGCTTTTTTGTCTTGGCCCACTAGGAGTTTGAGCAGCAGCTGTAACTACTGCATATGAAAGAGCCAAGCCCAAGCGAAAGGCTGTCTTCCTGCTGTCTTCTCCAAGGCTTTTCTTTGGTGTTCTTAATCAGAGGGAGAGGGAGAGAGAAGGAGAGAGGGAGGGAGGGAGGGAGGGAGAGAGGAAGAGGGAGAAATAATGTATTAGTAAATCTTACAAAGGTAGCCCAAGAGAGAATGAATTAAAAATAAAAAAGCAAAAAAGGACAAAATATGAATAAGAAAGATGATGATAATGGTAAGTGTTAGAGTCAATGTTATTTAGAGGGAAAAGGAAATTTCTTTTGCCTTAAGTAGTAGGATAAAAATTGTACCTTTAGAAACTGTTTCACTCAAGCAAGTAGTTCAATCATCTGTTCAAAAGAATGAAATAAAATATTAGGTACTAGTGAGGTATTTTAAACTATAATCTATTTTTTTCTGTGAATTACCTTTTATTTTTTAAAATGTATTGTTTAAAGGGCAATAACCTTTATTTTTGAGAAATTTCACTTTATCCAATTCTTTTTTAAAAATTTAAAAGTTTTTTAAAATCATGTTGGTACATTGTAATACATCATGATTAAGTTCAGAGTGATAGCAGCATACATGCACTCAACACTCGATGAGCTCTCTTCCAGCTCCTACCCCCTTGCCTCGCCCTCCCAGTGTACAACATTGTGATTGGCATTGATAAATTTGTGTTTATACAACACATTCATTGAAGTGTTTCTCTCATTAAGTCTCCCTCCCCGCTCCCACTTCCCTTTTAGATCCTCTCCATCACTCCACTAGAGTTTCTCCTCCTCTGTCTGAGTCCCTCCTGTGTCCTAATTTTTCCCTAGCTTCTACATATGAGAGAAAATATCCAACCTTTCTTTTTTTGTGACTGACTAATCTCACTTTGCATAATATTTTCCAGTTCCATCCATTTCCTTGCAAATTACATAATTTTGTTCTTCCTTATGGCTGAGTAGAATTCCATTGTGTGTATGTCCCATAATTTTGAAATCCATTCATCTGTTGATGAACATGTAGGCTGGTAATTAGAATGGCAGTCATTAAAAAAAAAATAAAATAAAGCTGGCGAGGATATGGAGAAGTAGGAACTCTAATAAGTTGTTGGTGGGATTGCAAATTAGTGGAACCACTTTGTAAATCAGTATGGAGGTTCCTCAGAAGAATGAGAGTGAATCTACCATATGACCCAGCTATACCACTCCTAGGTATCTACCCAAAAGAATTGAAATCAGACTACCATAGTAATGCATGTATATTTATGTTTATAGCAGCATAGTTCATAATAGTCAAACTGCAATCTATCAACTTAAATTGTTAAGTCTTTATGACATTGTTCAGTGAGGAGTAGGGTGAATTAGCAATGTAAAAATACTGAAGTGGCAGAATGAGCTGTGTAAAATATTAATTGAAACAAGGCTATGATACAACAAGCTCACTACAATGAAAAATTAGTGAGATTTTTGCATTGGAACGTGCAAGTTCGGAAAAGTCAGAAAAGCTGTCTAATTTTGTAGAAGTCTTGTTTGGGGATGACTAGAAATTGGACACATAGGTTGATATCTTTTGGGAAATTAATTCTTAAAGAATAAACTGCTTAAATTATCAAACCAGTAAGGTCAATAGACATGAAAGGGTTTTTGGTCTGATCCAAATGAACTCAAGTTGCCCTTTCATCTTGATTTTCTCGGACAAATACTAGGAGAGACTTGTTGGAAAATGTTGGCAGTATTTCTACTTGTTTAATGTCAGAAGAAAGACTCACTGTTTCATTGACTCACTGTTTTGTTTGAATATATGGTCAATTAAAAGATTTTTAATTTGTTTGCTTGAAATACTGAACCCAAAAGAAATGAGCCTGAACTCAAATCATAGCCTTTGGGTTAAAAACTATACACAATTTTTATTGCCTCTCTTAGGATCATAAAAATATCACCCACCTACTGTAGAAATGTTAGAAATCCTTCACAGATTTGTGAAGATAAATACTTTTGAAAGTGTTTTGTGCTAGGGATGTTGATCAGTGGTAGAGTGCCTGCCTACCACGCATGAGACCCTGAATTAGAGCTACAGTACTCGCAAAAAAAATATGTCGATGTATTAAACGCCAGTCATGATATTTTGTTCCTCTACCTATAATGTAAGGTGGTTTGTAGGTCATTTGTACCTACTCTATAACATTCTTGCCTATATTATTTGCTTGGCTTGCTTCCTATTTTTTTTTTTTTTTGTAGTTTTTAGATGAAGCTTAATTGAAGTAGTTGAAGTGATAAAGTTCTGAGTCAGTAAAGTCTAAATGTAATGTTGCAGCCAGGCATGGGGGTGCACACTTGTAATCCTTAGTACTTGGAAGGCTAAGATAGGAGGATGGCCAGCCTCAGCAACCTAGCGAAACCCTCTGCAACTTAGTTTCAAAATGAAAAATAAAATAGAACTGGGGGTGCATCTCAGAGGTAGAACACCCCTGGATTTAATCTGCAGCACATACACACATGCCCTAAATTTAATTAATTAATTTAACGATGCAAGTAAATACGAATTTTAGAAAATACTCATTTAGATTTATTTCTGTTGTAAAAAGTTTTTTTTTTTTTTTAAGGAGGAAATACTTCTCTAATATTTGTTTTAAAAATATCCTACCTGCCAGAAAATTTAAAAGTCAGGTGTTTTTTGATAAATGGATAAAAAAATCAGAATGACATATTGTCTACTCATAAGTATTTAAGTCTTTGAAAATATACTGATTTTTAAACAGAATTTGATATATGTTGTCTTTAGAACACAATTTTTCAATTGTATTTATTGAGATTCTACTGATTTAATATATGTATCTTTTTACTGTAATAAGACAGCGCATTAGCTGCTGTGTATGCACAAGCGAACTGAGCAGGATCTCGCAAACTAATACATACCTTTATATGTGCACTTAGACAATCCTAGTTGTCACCCTTGCTCGGTTAAGATCTGCCACTGAGGGGAGAGTGAGGGCAGGGAGCAGATTTGGCACAAAGAGGCGTAGTTGTGTGTTCTCTATGTATTTTGTTGATTTTGTTCATGATGGCACATTTATTTTAAGTAAACTTGTTTCGCATGGTGTTAAAACATTGCTTTTTTTTTTTTTTTGTAGCCTGGAATTTCCCTGTGTCTGAGTTTGTACCCATCCTTGCTGTGAGGTGACTATGAGCAGGACATTGGCTCAGAGAGTGCCTCTAAGGTGGCAGGCATCTGTGTCACAAAGACACGGTTTCTTGGTGAAAAATGGCCCTGTATCACTCACTCACGCTGATGCTTAGAGTGGAAAGATCTAAAAGAAAGTCATGCCTCTTAGCTAGGAGATAAGTTTTGAATAAATGAAGGAACAAATTGCTGAATTTAGGATGGTGGGGGTATCAAATATGAATGTTTTACACAGATGCAAGAAAAAGTGATTTGTGAAACTTTTTGTGTGTGTGTGATACTGGGAATTGAACCCAGAGGCATTCTATCTCTGAGCTACACCCCCAGACCAATTTTATTTCTTATTTGAAAATAAGGTCTCTCCAGGTTGATGACATCTCACTACTTGCTGAGGCTGTCCTCGAACCTGAGATCCTCCTAACTTAGCCTCCCAAGTACTAGGATTATAAGTGTGTCCACCACACCTGGCTTGTGAAGCTTTTTAACAGAAAGCATTCATCAAGAGAGTTGGAAAAGTTATTCAAGTATTCATTTCCTATGGACTGAGAAAATGAGTGTGCTTTTCTTTGTGCCCTGCAAGTGCTTTTGAAAAGAACAGGTTACTGCCTGGCTAGATGTTCAGAATCAAACCATGACTGAATGTCTTTCCTTCACTTGTACACATCCAGGGAAAGAGAAGCAAGCCTTCCGGTGCTAGTGCCCCATGTGCTTCATTTCTGGGCAGTGTTGCAGGCTTCACAGCTAGGTGGGGCAGACTGTCGTTCTGCAAGCCCCTCCCCAAGGCATTAGTAGACAAGGACAAACCTTTCCTATTTTGGCAGTCTACAAAGGGATGAATCACTGCAGTTCTTTTACCTTTTAGTGTTGTTTGTAAACAGGAGTGAGGGGGATAGCACTTGGGTCTGGCTCTTTTTCTTTCTTCTAGTTCTCACCACTGTTGGAGGGAGAGACACATAGGGTGCTTGGTGTCCTTGGAGAATCCTTGACTGCCACCCTTGGAAGGACAAGTATAGTTGGGTCCTCAGGAAAGGTGGCTGGCAGTCTTCTATTTTAGTCTGCTTGGGATCCAGGCTAAGAGAGTAAGGGAGTTTCCTGGATCTCAGGTACTTCCCAACACAGGCTTCAGGCTGGAGCCTCATTTGGGCAGTCAATTTCGCTCATGGCAGAACGGGTGTTTTTACCTAATATGTCCCTGAAGCTATAGCCTGGGAACTCTTAGCAGGCTTGCGACTTTAGCTACTGAAAACCCTGCCCTTCCCTTCATAGCAGGTGACTTGAAAGAGCTGTGTCCACTTCCTTGCCTCCTGTCCCCCCCAGGCCCTTGCGATCAGGCCTCCACCAGTGCCCTCATCTATCCACATTGTACTCTGTTGCTAATGTGTGCCTTCACTCCTTACCTGATGGACCTCTGTGCAGCCACTGAACCTTCCTTCCTGGAAACTCATCCTCCAGCTTCTAGGACATCACAGAGAAGAAGGAGCTGGGTTTTCTTTCTGCCCAGGCTGAACCTTCTTTTCCCAGCCCCTTTTGAATATCCATACTTGCAGTGTTCTAAACTTAGTTTTGTCTTTGTCTCCTCTGCTTTTGTGGCCTCATAGGAGTGGCAACAAGTAGTAGCTAAGAACCAGCTTTGTAACTGGGCTGCTTGGTTTCCTCACACCTGTGCTGCAGGTACCTATACACAGTACTTGGCACCTAAGTACTTACTGAAGGGAAGTGTTTCTTCATGAAAATCCTAAAAGATCTCACCATTCTCATTCTTCAAATGACAAACAAGGGACCTAGAATAGGCTAGAAATTGCCCAGACCACAGGGCTAGCTAGTTAAGAGCTAGGGCTCGCTCATTGAATGTCGTCAAAGCCCAGCCCCTCACACATTCCCTTGTCTGCAGGGCTTGTCAAGAGTCCAGGGCCTTTACCCAAGGGCTATGAGAGGAGAGATGTGGGGCCCAGAATTCACCACTTTTCACCTCAGAGACCTTGCTTTCTGATGATCCTTGAAGCTTTTATTAGGATTGATGTGCTTGTGTTTATTTCAGAGCCACTGTTACTAGTTGAGGTGGCCTTGCCTTATGAAATACATAAACACAATAGTAGTATTTCTACGGAAGGATCATTGACATTTAGCAGAAGCAGAAAGTTTAGGTGACTTCCATTAGTATTTCTGGAGAGTAAATTGAAATCGAGATCACTTCCATTTCTGGTTTCATTTGGAGTAGTGGGAAGTATTCACTTGCTGTGTCATTGCTAGAGGTTTATATCTTAAAATTTTTCTCAAAGAGGAACTAAAAACTATTTTTACTCTTTATAGAATTTACTGATAATATCTACACCCTTCATAACATAATACTAGCTATGGTAGCTATGGACTTTTTTTTTTTTGTACTAGAGTTGAACTCCAAGCTATACCCACAGTCCTTTTTAAAACTTTTTTATTTTGAAACAGGGTCTTGCTAAATTACTGAGGGTTTTGCTAAGTTGCTAAGGCTGGCCTCAAACCTATGATCTTCCCTTTTCAGTCTCTCAATAAACTGGGATTACAGTTGTGTGTCATCATGCCATGCTCAGCTCAAGTTATGGACATTTTAAATTTACCAGTAATACTGTTCAGAAGAGTTAACCATGCAGCATGCCTTAATTTTGTGCTCTTTGAATTTGTTTTGTAGGAAGCCTGCGGTCTTGCAGTTCTTCAGACTGCTTTAGTAAAGTGATGCCCCCAAGGAAAAAGAGAAGACCTGCTTCTGGAGATGATTTATCTGCCAAGAAAAGTAGACATGATAGGTATGGTGCAGAGATCATAGATCAAAATTGATGATGTGCATGGGGAAGATGCTTGTGTCCACCTCATCCAGACTGGGTCTGCATACTTTGCAGATGCCATCTGGAATGCATATTTATATGCATTACTAGGTAATTTACATGTAAATAATAATCCAAAACCTGCATACTCATACTTTTATGTCAAAATCATGATTTTAAAGCCACTGCCTCCTCTCCCCTCTTCAGGTAGGGGAGCAGCATTCCTGCCGCATTGCAGGAGACGGCTGTGCTCTCTCCACAGTGCAGGGCTGATAAGGGAGTGCAGGACTTAGGGTTCTCTATACTTCTCCCTCCTGAGGCTTTATGGCTTATACTAATCATCCAAGGGACTTTGTCTTGTCAACCTTACACCTGAATTTTTTTTTTCTCCTGGAAGCTTGAACATGAGTTGATGTTTCTTTTTATTTGTTTAATGTTCTCTTGAGTTACCTCCTATTTATAGGTTTTTCCTTGCTCTGTGCTCTACTTGACTTGTAAAACAGAGAAGTTAGGAAAATTTAATGGAGAGATGCGAGTGATTTTCAGGATCATTAATTGGAGAAAACACCTTAGACATTTCTTGAAATACCTTACTATCATTTTATATAGTTAGTTCTAGCTCATGAGGTAGAAGAGAGTTTATCAAATAACTGTTGTATTTAGTTCTTACTATTTGTTAATCAGCAAGAATTCTGTATTAAGTGTTTACCATTTAATTCTGTGTTCAAGTATAACTGTATTTCAACATTGTAGTTACAAAAGCTGAAGCTTGTAAATGTAGCAAGATGTTTAAAATATACTTAACATACTGATTGATTAGATGTTTGGCTTAGGTAAATTATTTGCTTCTTAAAAGAACTCAGTATCTTTAAATAACTTACAAATGCCTTTTTAATTTCTAGCATGTATAGAAAATATGATTCAACTAGAATAAAGACTGAAGAAGAAGCCTTCTCAAGTAAGAGGTGCTTAGAGTGGTTCTATGAGTATGCAGGTAGGTCACCACTTCTATCTTGGAAGTCTGGCTCTTATGAAAATAAGAAGTGCCTAGAGGATATCAAGGAATTTTATGATGTACACTTTTCAAATTTAGTGCCTCTGTGTGTGTGCTGTGTGTTTGTGTCCCTGTTGAAGGGAGGGAGAGTGGAAGGGAGGGACATAGTTGAAACGAATCACTAAATGTCCTATTTATAGCAATAAGCCAAATAATTCAGAATGCTAGAAGGGAACTGAAAAGATGAAATGCACTTGGGAGAAATACTTTGGATTGCTAGGAAACCTATTTAGAATGCTGATAATGGATAATTACTTAGTTTAAACACTGAAGTTAAAATAAGCTTTGCTGTGTTGAACCCTCATGTAGTACAATGGAATGTCTTTATATTAAAATGTCTCTAGCTGGAAAGATCATTCAGTAATAAATGTTTATTTTGTCATTTAAAATGTCTTAAATTCAGTCTCTTTTTTGCAACTTAATTATAATTGGTTGGATAATAGAATATTGCAGTCTAGAGCTTGTTTGTTATTGTGTGACCATGTGTGGCAAAAAAGAAGAAAAATTTTCAGCTAAAGTTGCACCATAGGCTCTTTGGCATTCCTTTTCTTTTCTTTTTTTTTTTTTTTTGGCGGTACTGGGTGTTGAACCTAGGGACATTTTATCTCTGAGCTAAGTCCCCAGTCCTTTTTATTTTTTTAAATTTTGAAACAGAGTCTTACTAAGTTGCTGAGGCTGGCCTCAAGCCTGTGATCCTCCTGTTTCCCCCAAGTACTGGGATTATAGGATTACAGGTATGTACCACCATTCCTGGTTGAACCTTTATTCTTCCTCACCTTTTTGAGGTCCTTCTATAACCTGTGAACTTGACTGTTCAACAGCCTTTGAACCAGTTTTCCTGCTATCAGTCTCTGTTCTAGACCAGGCTTCATGTGTCTCTTGTCTAAAAATAAACTGAACAGATTATACATGTCATTCACTAACAATATCTCCCCTACCCTCTGCTTAAAAACTCCTGCTACCTACAGGATAAAAGGCAAACAACTCTCTGTCCCCTTGCTGGAATGTTTTTCTCCATTTTTTCAATCAGATAATAGTTGTTCTATTTAGTTCTTGCTAATTGTTGATTAGTGAAAAACCTATATTAACTACTTTTATGACTTTATATCTTTAAGTCCCTTAATTAATACTTTTCTTTGTACCCCCATAGGATGTGTGTGTGTGTGTGTGTGTGTGTGTGTGTGTGTGTGTGTGTGTGTGTTACTGGGAATTGAACCTAGAGTCTTTCTACCTACACCCCCAGCTTGATTTTTTTTCTTATTTGGAAACAGGGTCTTGCTAGGTTGATGAGAGTCTTACTACTTGCTGAGGCTGTCCTCAAATCTGCAATCCTTCTGTCTCAGCCTCCCAAGTACTGGGAATACAAGCGTAGGCCACCACGCCCGGTTCTCCCATAGGATTTTATTCTTAACTTGTTTTAATCCCTTTTATTGAGCATCAAGATGAGAATTTCTCTTTGTGGCCTGTTTTGGCCATTTTTTCCTACCCTTTCTCCTCTTTTTCTGATGGAGCCTTGCCCCTTTGGCCACAGAGATTGGTCCAGAAGAATCAAATTTTATGGGGATTTTCAGATTTAAGTGGGAGAACAGCATCTTTATTCTCTAGTGGTAGACTTGAAAGGATACAGTCCTAGGAGGTCGAGACAGGAGGATCACAGGTTCAAGGACAGCCTCAGCAACTTAGCAAAACTCTGAGCAACTTAGTGAGACACTGTTTCAGTGCCCCTGGATTCAATTCCCAGTACCAAAAGGAAGTGGGGCGGGATACAGTCCTAATTCCCTTAAATTTTCTTTTATTTTTTTGTGAGCAATCTCAGTATCTTTCTAGGGAATTCTCATTACTTTAGTTTCAACTGGATTTTCTTCACAGGGCAGGGACACTAATATAGACACCTCTATGGTACTAGAATTTATCTGTTTTTATTTTTACTTCATTAGCACATGAATCTCTTGAAGACATTTTGTAATCCTAGTAAAAGTGTTTGAGGCTTGCCAAGGGTTTAGGAAATGGGTACTGAATGAATGACAAATTTTTTCATATTCCTTTTGCTTTGATTATGAAGATTTTCTTTTCCTATACTTTAATTTTTATGAAAATATATAAAGGAAAATTTAATCAGAAAAACTCACTATAGTAGCATAGCCATTTTTATTTTTTGTGTATCTTTATAAGAAAATGTAAATTTCCGTTTTCTTTAAAAAGAGAGCAGGGTAGAATTTTCCTTCTTGTTTGCTTTTCTCTCACTGCAGAAAGGTGACATTTTAGGGACTAAAAAGTAAGCCACATTATTTAGGTTCTTTGGGGTCCCTGCCGGGGGATGCCTTGTAATTCATGTCTGCAAGAAATTTGCATGGATGTACCAATCCCTATTTTTACCCCCACCCACACACAGTGTGTGTGTGTGTGTGTATCTTATCAGTAGGGAAAATGGGAACCACTGCAAGCTCCAGTTGATACCTGCTTTACATGAATTGAAAGTAAGGGTCAGTATGAGACAAACAGGATGACTGACGGTGTACTGAGGGATGGGCCATGGGTATAGGCTGGGGGGCCACATTCAGAGAGCCTGAACATCTGGCTGTTACTGTTCCCAGGAGTGAGCCAGTTGGATTGAGCTGGAGATAAGTGCTGACTCTCTGTGTTTTTAATCTGGAGTGAAGTGGGTTGTTTCCTTTAGTTCTTTCTAGAGTTCTCAGGAAGCTCCTCCAACCAGAGCCCAGCTTGTCCCAGCTTCTGCTGGCTGGTTTACCCCAGCCCTGCTTCACACATCCTGGGATGTAGCTTCTCATCTTTCTAAAATTCCTGTCAATTCAATTGTGGGTTCTCAGAAACTTGATAAATAGCCCCCCTCCACTGGGCTTCTTTCTGCTTTCTCTTTTTTACTTTGATACTTCAGTTCTCTGTGACTCAAGATAGGATTGACTGGGAGGTGATGAAAGTATGTTATTTATACCTCCATCTGAAACTGGAAACCCACTTCCTCTCATTAGGATGAAACTAACCAGTTTTACATTAAAAATTTATCAAATAACTTCAACTTGCTGAAATATAGCTAAGAATAAGAAGCTAAACTAAATACACAGGTGCCAATGTTGATTTTATTGAATTGCACTAAAGTTCACATATATAGGTCATATTAGTTCTACAAGTCCTGACTGTGGTCCCTTAGTCTCTATTTTAGATTACATTCTATAGCAAAATTGTCTTTTTTTTGGTTTACGAAAATAAGATCAAAGACCAGAAACAGGTGCTGAAGTCAGGAATGGACAGTTGTCAAAAAGTGCCAAAATAACCTGACATATTAGTGCTATTTGGAGAGCAGCCATATGCTTTTTTTTGCAGCCTAGTGACTATTAGTATGGAAAATGTTCCTATTCTACATTTCCCTGCATGGAGGGCAGGGACCATGGTTTTTTTCCTTTTTACCAAAGGAGGCCCTGTGGGCCTGTTTGCTTCAGTGATGCAGCCTGGTATAATTATGGGAACTTTAGTGTGAGGGTCTTGGACCATCATGAGAAAGTTACATATATTTAAACCTACTTAAGGTGGCAGGAAAATGGAGGCATCATTGTTTTCTAGATTTTTGTTAGTTTACCTGCCTCCCAAATATACCTCACTCAGGGCATTCCATAGTTTATAATTTTAAATGTACATCTTTTTTAACCATCTCAGTCCTCACTTTTAGACCACTTTTGTGTTAGCCAGTGACATATTCATTAGCTCGATTGACAAATTAGTTTGCTTAATTTAATTCTACAGGTCAATTGATACATTTACTATAAAATATAGCCAAGATTCCAATGAATAATATGATTGCTAGATTTAAATATGTGCATGGGAAAGATCATGAAAAAATAAGAGGTGATAGAGGGTAGGATTATGAGTAGATTTTAAATAATGTTCATTGACAACCTATATTTCAGTATATTTAGGATAAAATAAACTTTGGGTAGTCCAGGCTCAGGCCCTTCCTCATAGTCTGGCCAAAGCTAACATTTTTTCTTCTGTATCATTATTCTCCTTTTAATCACACACATGCTAAAAAATATTTCAGCCAGGCATGGTGACTCATGCTTGTAATCCCAGTACTTGGGAGGCTGAGACCAGAGGATCTGAGTTCACTGCCAGCCTCAGCTACTTAGGCTCTCTGCAACTTAGTGAGACCCTGTTTCAAAATAAAGAATAAAAAATAAGGACTGGGAGGTAGAATGCCCCTAGGTTCAATCTCCAGTGTAACCAAAAAAAAATTTTTTTTTTCAAAAAATATTTTGCTCCATATATTCATCTCTATTACCTTTTTCTGAGGTTTTTCTTTTTCTTTATTTTATATATTCTTCTATACATTCCTAATTTTCTTGACCATTAGGGGGAAATCAAATAAAAGTTTGTCTAATATAGCTTTTTTGGACATTAATACATAAATATGATACCTAATTGCATTTAAAATGAAAATAAAAATGTTTAAAAGGCAGGTGACACACCTCTTTCCAGCAGACACTCCAGGTAATTTTCATATTCCTGCTCTGTGAAGAGCAGCCTTATGCTTTTTTTTCGGCCTCGTTACTACTTGTATGTAAAGTGTTCCTGTGCTTCATTTCCCTGCATGGAGGGCAGGGAGCAAGCTTTTCTTCCTCTTTACCCCAAGCAACTACTATAGTGCATACTCCAGGATGAGTCTAGTAAGTGTTACCTGAATGAAACTGAGACATAATGAGATGGTAGGTTTTGTTGGACTTGGTGACTTACTGGCTTTAGAGGCTAAGGGAGGACTAGAGAGTGGCTCTTACTTCATATGTTCAATAAACTTTTATTGAGCAATGCTAGGTGGTATGCTGGTTGTAAGAAGAATAAAACAGCTCCTGAGGGAAAGACAGATGGGTGGCAATATTTGGATGCAGTGTACTAACCATGAGAGAACCATTCCCAGCATTGCATGGGGTCTCAGAGGATTGCATGAAGCAGCCTTTCCAGGTGGGGTTTTAAGAGGACTGCCTGTCTGATTCCAGTCTTAAAGGCTGAATGAGTTAGCTAGGGAGTGAGGAGAGGCGGGGAAGGGAGAAAGAGGATGGGCTGATGCACAAAGTGTAGTGTGGTATTGGGTATGTGTGGTGTAGAGCAAGATTGCAGGTCAGCAGATGTTTCTGAATCTTAATTTTTATTCATTCAGCAATAGTTATTGATTTATTTATTGCTGAGAAGTTTGCTTTGTAGGTGGAAAGATATGAAGCTGAAGAGGTAGGGAGGCAGTGGATTATAGACAGCCTTATTTGACATGCCAGAGACTTTAACTTTAGCCAGTGGGGAGCCTCTACAGAATTTTAGCTGGCATGGGATTCGTGTTTGAATTGAGCCTCATAGTAGCTGTGTATAGATGGCTCAAGGGATCTAAGTGAGTGGTGCAGGAGAGGTGCCATTAAGATTGAGAAGGTAAATTGACAGTACAATTGATAGACCATTAGCTGCAGCGAATGTGGGAGAAGGTAGGAGGAGGAATGTAGGATGGCTCCCAGGTTTCTGTTTTTGGTGGTGCCACCTGTTGGGACAGAATACAGTAAGATAAGCAGGCTTTGCAGGTGATGGCTCTGTTTTTGTGAGTGGTGTTTGAAAGTGAAATGCAGTAGGAGTTATGGCAGTTACACAGGAAGCAGGGTGATCAGGTGAACATGTGGCAGACAGTCCAAAATAACAGGGGCAGTATGAACTAGGAAGAAATATAGGTAGTATTGAAACCCTACGGGTGGTTGAAATTTCCTAGGGAGAGTGTGTAGAACATTCTAGAAAGAGGTTTGAGGATGGAACTTAACAAGTTGGGAGAAGGAAAAGAACCACAAAGAAGCCAAAAGATGAGAAGAAGGAAGAAAACCAGATGAGAGGGCACTTCTAGAAGCCATGGGAGGAAATGGCTTTTTGAATAATGAACCACTTCCAATTTTCAGAGACTGTAGAGAAGTGAAATGAAATACAGATGGTGTCTGTTCAATTTGACAATTGGGGGGGGGGTTACTGGTGACCTTGGCAAAAAGAGTTTCAATGGAAAGATAGAAGTAGGAAAAAGCAAATTGCAGTAGTTGAAGAATGTGAAACAAAGATGGAACATGTAGTTCTTTCAGAAAGAAGCAGAGCTAAAGGTAAAGTGGGAAAAGGGACTCTTTTTTGCCTATATGAAGAACAAAATGAGCTGGGTGTGGTGATACCTGTAAACCTAGTACTTGGGAGGCTGAGACAGGAGGATCACAGTTTTGAGGACAGCCTCAGCAACTCAGTGAGGCTCTCATCAACTTAATGAGACCCTGTTTCCAAATAAAAAATAAAATAGAGCTGGAGGTGTAGCTCAGAGGTAGAATACCCCTGGGCTCAATTCCAAGGATATATATGTATATCTCACACACACACACACACACACACACACACACACAATGATTACAGATGCCCTTCAGTATATATATTACAGGTGACTGGTTTTAGGACCACCAGGGGTACCACCACAGGGCTCAATTCCTTTATATAAAATGGTACAATATTTGCATATAATCTATGTACATCCCCCTGTGAACTTTAAATCGTCTCTAGATTATGTGTAATACCTAATACAATGTGAATGTTTTTGTTTTTTTTTTTTTTTTTTTTTTTTTTTGCGGTACTGGGGATTGAACTCAGGGGCATTCTACCTCCGAGCTCTACCCCCAGCCCTATTTTTTATTCTTTATTTTGAAACCGGGTCTCACTAAGTTGCGGAGTGCCTCACTAGGTAGCTGAGACTGGCCGCGAACCCGGATCCTCCGGTCTCAGCCTCCCGAATGCTGGGATTACAAGCATGCGCCACCACGCCCGGCTTCAATGTGAATGTTATATAAATTGTTTTTTTTTTTTGCGGTACTGGGGATTGAACTCAGGGGCATTCTACCTCCGAGCTCTACCCCCAGCCCTATTTTTTATTCTTTATTTTGAAACCGAGTCTCACTAAGTTGCGGAGTGCCTCACTAGGTAGCTGAGGCTGGCTGCGAACCTGGATCCTCCAGTCTCAGCCTCCTGAATGCTGGGATTACAAGTGTGCGCCACCACGCCCGGCTTTTAAATTGTTTTTATGCTTTGTTGTTTAGGGAATAACGATCAAAAGAAAAAGTCTATGTAATGTTCTATAGAGACACAATTCTTTTATATAAATATTTTTGTTCCTTAATTGGTTGAATCTATGGATGTGGAACCCACAAACACAGAGGACCAACTATTGATTATTTTTTCTATGTAAAACATTTATTTTTTTCAGTTAAGTTTAGAGAGACTAGTATGTGTTTTTTTTGCTATTTTCCTAATACTTAAATGTGAAATGTGTTGAACTTATTACAAATAAGAGTAGAGTTTTTCCTAACTCAAATAGCCTCATCTTTAGATATAAATGGTAATGTATTATAATCTTTGAAGGATTTAATGATAAACTGATTTAAATGATTGTACAGAGGGCTCCGTGGTAGAGTGCTTGCCTAGCATGTGTGAGGCCCTGAGTTCTGTTCCTAGCACCACAAACACAAAACAAAAATCAGTCTGCTACCATGCACAGTGGTGCATTCCTGTAATCCCAGCTACTTGACAGCTGAGGCTGGAGGAACATGAGTTTAAGCCCAGCATAGATAGAAACTAATAAAAAAAAAAAAAAAAATAGAGTACAGAGTAGAATCCTTTGAAGATATAACCAAAATTCCAGATTAGTTTTCAATTTATACCTTCTATCTTATTTGATGATAGTAACATATGATTGCAGTTGTAATAGTGTACATGATCAGATATAATTTATATAAAATTGCATTTATTGCAGGTACGGATGATGTTGTGGGTCCTGAAGGCATGGAGAAATTTTGTGAAGACATTGGTGTTGAACCAGAAAATGTAAGTCTAACTTAGTGTGAATTGATTATTTTTCTTACTAAAATATTTTGTTTCTTTACACATAAAGTAATAATAAAGAAATAATGGTACAGTAGTTTTTATGAAGCTGCCTAAGAAAATCTAGTTTGATTTGTAAGGGTATTTTTTTCTTGTAAGTGAAATGGTGTAACTATAGTCATTTTTTTCCTTTGATTTAATTTCTTGTATTTAAAAAGTACAGTAATTAAGTAATTAAACTAGATATTTAAAAAAGTGTGTGGGTATGTGTACCTGCAGTGACAGATCAACCAGGGGACTGAGTCACTACATGCTGTTTACTTTTGTCCCCTTCAGTCATTTTTTCAATTTCATGTAGAATTGGGCCTAGACTTTGAATAATTATTGACAAAAATTTTGAGTAGGTTATAATTATTATGAATGTTTCACAAATCTTTCACTTCCAACTGAAATTAACTTAGAAGGTGACTGATTTTTAGTATAAAAGCACTGAGTATTTTCTTTAAAAATTAGTTATTTTATGTGTTTAATTATTTTTGCCTTATTCTTAGCATCTTGTTATTGTTGAATATTTTTTCTTGTTTCCACATAATCTTTCTTGCCTTAAAATGAAAAATTAGGCTTATACATATCCTCTGGCCCATAAATGATGCACTTCAATTTTACTTGAGCCTCCAATTTAACAAACATAGCCTAGGTCCTAAATGAATTTATGATCTGTGAGAGATCTCAAGAAGTCATCATCCCCTTCATTGAGATTTACAAGACGTCTGGTGCTGGGCCATATATTTTGTGCTTTAAGAAAATCAGCACTGGAGATTTCAATGTTTTTCTTTCTTTCTTTCTTTTTTTAAAATAATCTTCACAGTTCTGTGCCTGTATTACCTTTCTCCATCTTGCTCCAAATAACTTACATTTTTCTGAAGTTCTGAAGTGCCTTTAAGATGTCTTTCACTCATTATATGGATTTTTGTCTTATATTTGTATTTTATTGTGTTCCAGTTCAGGTATCTTGATAAATTATTCACCTTGATATAAAGATTTGGGGACAACTGGGTCAGTAGTATTCACTTGATAGGAAAAGTTCATTTCACTGACCATCTAATGGAAGTGTTCTGCTGGGATATGGGCCAAACTTGACAGATATTTCTAACAGTAATATCAGAAGGGTGAGAGAAAGTTAGGCCCGGCAGGGGATCTAGAGGTTCTACCAAGAAGATAGGAATTGGCCTGTGATCAGACGAGCCGGCAGCAGGCCCAGGCCTGAAGTCAAAGGAGATAGGGAGACCAGGGTCAGTCTGCAAGTATGCAAGGGATTAGCAGAGCATTTAGCCTCAGAGGCAGCAAAGCCAGTTTGTGTGTGGGGAGCACTAGTGTTGATTCTGACTGAAAAAGAAAGGGAGGCAGAGCTCTTCAAACCTCCTCTCCCCCAGTAACACTGCTCAATAAAAGACAGCTATTATTGTCATCCTTTTTTTGGCAGTTAGGAGTCCTTTAGAACTCTATTTCTGTAGGAATAGAAATAGTTTTGAAATGTAGAATTATGTTGAAGACTAAAAGGCCAAATTCAGAATATTGTTCCAAATATATATTATTGTACTTCAATTCCAAGACGACACCAGTATAGGTTGTATTAGTTTATGTCATCCCTACAGAAGAAAAAGTGTGAATAAATAAACTGTGATATACTATCAGTTGTGGATGCATCCCAGTTTCAGAGATGTTAACATTTGGAAAACAAATGGTAAAAGATGATGTTTTTAAAGCCTTGTCTGCATTGAAAAGCAAGCATTTTAAAAATATTTAAACCATCGCCTCGTCTGGTATTCATATCTTAGAAAATTTAAGCAAGGCTATAAAAATTCAAGTCTACTTTCTTTTTACCATGATGAGGACAAAATCTTTAAGTATTTTAGCTTCCTTGTTATTTAACTTAAGAAAGTATTTCATCGTTCTCAAGTGTGATTATCTTAGCCATAGTTCTCTGGTGTGATTTTCATAGCCATATTTTATGTATACTTGTGTGCATGTGCTCCTGTACCTTCATCCTTTTTTTTTTTAACTAAAGTTTTCAAGTGTAATTTTTAATTCTTCTAATAGAGGGCTAAGGAGAGATATAATTCAAGAACATACATAGTTTGCATTAAAAAATGTGGATTAGTTTGCCTGGGTACATTAATGTATAGGAGTGAAAATTCTTTTTTTTTTTTTCTTTCTTTCGGTACTGGGGATTGAACTCAAGGGCATTCTACCTCTGAGCTATACCCCCAGCCCTATTTTTTTTTTATTTTTTTTATTCTTTATTTTGAAACCGGGTCTCACTAAGTTGTGGAGTACCAGTACCTCACTAGGTAGCTGAGGCTGGCTGTGAACCGGATCCTCTAGTCTCAGCCTCCCAAATGCTGGGATTATAAGTGTGCGCCACCATGCCTGGCTTAAGAGTGAAAATTCTAAGAAACCTCAAGGCTGAGGAGAAAATCTGCTGCTGTGTGAATAATTTGAAGAACATATAACTCCTTTTGGAGGAAATTCTTAGTAGCCCATTGGTCTCTAAGTGACTATTTTTCTTTAATCTGCCTAACAATTATATTTTTAACCTATTTAGCAATCATTACTGCTCAATCCAAGTAATCTACTTAGTAATCTAGATTTTTTTGGGGGGGGCAGTACTGGGGATTGAACCCAGGGGCATTCTACCTCCACGCTATACCTCCAGCCCTATTTTTATTCTTTATTTTGAAACAGGGTCTCACTGAGTTGTGGAGGAACTCACTAAGTATCTGAGGCTAGCTGTGAACCAGTGATCCTCCTGTCTAGGTCTGCCAAGTACTGGAATTAGAAGTGTGTGCCACCATGCCCGGCTAGTTAGTTTTTTTTTTTTTTTAATCCAAAAATGTATAGTGACTTAAAAAAATTGACATATAGTAATTTATTTGATGAAAGACCCTAGAAATATAGTAAGTTCTTACTGATACTAATTTCCAAAGCAGAAAACCATAAAGTCAACATAAGGAGAATGTTTTTCATTAATCCTTCCAATATTGATTAGACAGCATTGGAGACTTTTAGCCTGCAGATTAGCTTGTTGTTCAATAGATAAATGGACAGATCATCTGAATCTCCTGAATATTCCTGTTCAGGAGTTTTAAATGTACCTGTGTGCTCTTAGAGGCTCATTAAATCATCTAAAATTGGTTTTCTGAATGACTTATCATTCTAATTTCTTTCACCACCACCACCATCTGACCCAGTTGGATGCATGGATGCTGGTTTGATGGTTTGGGGCAGTTTTTCTAGTTGTTGAAATGAAGCTTTAGGTTTCTGTAAAGAAATTACATTAAGCCGGGCGTGGTGGCGCACGCTTGTAATCCCAGCATTCGGGAGGCTGAGACCAGAGGATCCGGGTTCGAGACCAGCCTCAGCTACCTAGTGAGGCACTCCGCAACTTAGCGAGACCTGGTTTCAAAACTATAGAATAAAAAAAAATTGGGCTGGGGGTGTAGCTCGGAGGTAGAATGCCTCTGAGTTCAATCCCCAGTACCGCAAAAAAAAAAAAAAAAAAAAAAAAAAAAAAAAGAAATTACATTAAAGAGATGTGGAGTATCCTGGTCCCAGGTCAACCATATTACAGAAACATGTATTTCTGCTCAGTGCCTTTTTCTGTTACAACAGGGAGTGCCCATCAACAGTGTGTACCTGACCCCAATCAAAGATTTGGGTATACCTTATGTGTGAATGACTGTCCAGAGATGGCCAGCCCCACAGAGTGGCAGGAGAATCCTAAGAGGGCCCTGTTTCTTTTTCACCTTTTTAGGACTGACATTCTTTCTTTCTTAGTTATTCCTCACCTTTCTTTGGGTCTTTGAGGTGGATAAGAAGGAAGACAATCTCCTTCTTCTCCAATCATGGATGGCCTCAGCCTGCCTCCACGTGGTGCTTTGGATAGCTTGCAGCTGAGTGCGCCTTTGAAATGAAATTTTGCTTTTACACCTTAAGGTATTTAGTATAATTCACCTTGGTTCTCTGCACCATCCTTTCTTTAAAGTAGCTGCAGGAGATACGGACAAATAACAACATAAGCTTGAGCTTGTCACAGTTCCTAATATCTGCGGAGTTTCAGGAAATTCAGTAAAAGCAAGAATGGCACCAAGGAGCTGGCCCCGTCCACTGGGGGCTGTGCCACTTCTCCTGTGCTTACTCCAGGCACAGTGTTCTTTCAGTGAAGTGTTGGGTTACTTGAAAAGGATTTTCCCCAGACTCAATTTTCAGATGTGTGTGGTACAACTCCAGTACACATCTCTCATCATCCACCTTTTTATTTAACACTATTCTGCACCTTGGTGTTTCACTTAATAAATCTTGGCAATTATTCTATATTTGAACAGCTAGCTCTACCTCACTCATATTAATGGTGTCACATTATTCCTTTGTTTGGAATATATAGCAAAGAAGTGTTTAATCCTTTATAAATGGATACTTGGTTGTTTTCAACTTTTTGCCACTGCAAATAGTACTGCAGTAAACATTGTTGAATATCTTTGGGTACTTGTGCAGGTACATCTATGAGATAACTCTGTTGGTAGAATTGCTGAGGGAGTAACTGGCTTAATTTTGATGGATACTGCAGAATTGCCACCTTTCCACTTCTACTGTCCTGCATCCTGAGAGTGTGTGTTTCTCCAAACCTTTGTCAGCAGACAGTATTATCAGACATGAGATGTTTGCCAAGCTAGAACTCGGTTTTGTAGTTACTCTGTTTATATTTTAGTGACTTAAACTATTGGGAACAGAGGATTTGGCATTTGTTGATGCAATTAATTGCTGAGATTTAATTTGTCTTTTTTTTTTTTTAACAGGTAGTTATGCTTGTCCTAGCTTGGAAATTGGATGCACAAAACATGGGTTATTTTACTCTCCAGGAATGGTTAAAAGGAATGACTTCTCTACAGTAAGTCCTGAGGCTGCCCTTTGTGGGGGGAGGTCCCCACCTTCCCTAGTGGTTGCTTCTTCCATGGAACCTAGGAGGTGATTGGATGGAAGGAAGTCAGATTATTTGGGCAAGCTTTCCTGTGTTCAAAGATGGAAAAATCAAGACCTATTTTGAAGACTATGATGAGTGAATTTTAGCAATTAGGGTTTTTGCATTGTGTGTGTGTGTGTGTGTGTGTGTGTGTGTGTGTGTGTGTGTGAGTGCGCACGCATGGAGAGAGAGTTCTTCTAGAGAGGCTCTATTCATTAGAAATAAGCAAACCTTTTCTCAGATATGTGAGCCACATTTGTAATTTACAATTTTCTAGTAGCCACATTAAAAGATAGAAAGAGTGGGGCGTGGTGGCTCATGCTTGTAATACCAGTACTTGGGATGCTGAGACAGGAGGATCCCAGGGTCAGTGACAGCCTCAGCAACTTAGTGAGGCCCTGTAACTTAGACCCTGTTTCCAAATAAAAAATAAAGTAGGACTGGGTGGTATAGATCAGAGGTAGAATGCCCTGGGTTCAAGCTACAGTACTACAAAGTCAATCATAGAAGTAGGTAAAAATGGTTTTACTATATTGTACTTAACTCAAAATATCATCGTTCCAACATTTAGTATTTTAAAAAATTAATGAGATAATTTACATTTTTCTAAGTTACATCTTCAGAATCTTGTGTTTATGTTCAGTTTGTGTTACCCATGTTTCAAGTGCTCAGTGGTCACACACGCGTACTGGCTGTTATGTTGGACGATGTGTATTTAAAGCTTATAAAGCTTACAAAGCAAAGGCAGTCTAGGCATGCTGGTGCACACCTGTAATCCCAGTACTTTGGAGGCTGTGATAGGAGGGTCACAGGTTCAAAGCTAGCTTCAGCAACTTAGTGAGGCTCTCAGCAATTTAGCAAGACTGTTTTCAAATACAAAAAACAGGGCCAGAGATATAGCCCAAAGGTAGAAGGGCCCTGGGCTCCATCCTCAGTACTACGAAAGAAAAAAAAAAAAAAGCAAAGGCTTATTAACTTCTAGTGTTCCGTTAGAAAAAGTTGAGTAAAGTATAATTTATGAATAAAAATATTTGTCTTCTATTTTATATATTTCAATTTTAGTTTTGGGCAAAACTAGAACTTCATTACTCCAGTGACTAAAAAAATAAAGTTTGTGTTATGTGGCCCAGAGTAAGGAGGAAAAATGTTTTATGTTTTCATTTTGTGCTTGTGTTTGTGTATGTACATGTATGTGTAAAGAGCTTCATTCAGCAAAACATTGTTCTGTTACATTATGTCTTGAAGGATGCAGTTGGGGTGGTTGAACATTTCAGATGGTATTGTAGAGGAAGTGTTAATTCTTAATGTAATAACTTTAATATACTTGGAATTACTATCTTTGTCTTTTTACTGTAAGTAGGAAAAAAATTGATTTTTACTGGGGTAAAGTTGAAGTTGAGTTGGGTTGGTATAATCTGATGACTGGATGTAATCCTAGTCCTTGGGAGGCTGAAACTGGAGAATCATAGACCCTGCTTCAAAATAAAAAGGGCTAGGGCTGTATCTTGGAGGCATTCTTGGACAGCTAGAGGGTATAGCTGGGAGGCAGAATGCCCCTGGGTTCAATCTGCAGTACGAAACAAAACAACAAAATAAAAAACCACCAAAAATAACCCCAGAGAGATTGTTACTGTATAGTGGAAATGTGATAGAGATAGAAAGCCCGTGGGTTTTGGAACCAAGAGTTTGAATTGGTTCTGTTACTTCCTGGTTGTCTTTGATAGCATCTCCAAACCAGAATAGCAAAGTAACAATATGTGACTTACACCTGGGCACTCAAAACTGAGGCTCCTTGATGCTGTCTAGAGGAGTGGAGTGCCTCCTATGCCCCTGACCTGTCTGAACAAGTGGTGGTATGTGAGAAGGCTGGACGAAAGGCTGCAGTAGGGCAGGCACATTTGTTCCTGATGCGCTTGTTGGATCCTTCTCAGCCCAGGAAAGCGTAGCTCTTGTTTGAATTGACTGTTTTATTTACTGCTCTGTTCCAGTATGTGGACTTAAGATTGCCTCTGATGAGTTAAGCGTGTGTGTGTGGGGGGGGGGGGGGGGGCTAAACTTAAAAAAAAGAGTGAGGGGGAAACTGTAGCCAACTTTGTGTAAAACCCATGATGGGCTGGAGAACTACCTTTGGGCCAAGTAAAGGGGTTTGTCCGCCCTTTCCTGGGCATGGGGGGAAGCTACTTTTGATTTTATGATTTTATGGACTTTTGAGGATCATTGTGCAAATTTGTCACATTTGAACCTGTTAACAGCAGCTACATTCAAGTAAGAAATATCACCCCACATTTGTACATACTCTGTTTTGGGAAATGGTGCTCCTTAGAAGTGTGGCACCATCTCTCTGACTTGTGCAACACAGAACAGCATAGGGAAACTGCACTTGAAGAGGTGGTTGCTTCCTAAGAAGCCTAAGACTGTCCCTTAAACTTGCCAGGCCTGTTTCTTCATAGGCCCTTTGCTGGAACCCAGTCCCCTGAAGGTGTCCTTGCTGAGTGGCCACTAGGTGGCAACCTGTGGTTCTGGACAGGGTGACTCAGCGGGCTGTCTCCCTAATGGGGGTGAGTCTAGAGACTCTTTGGGACAAGGCCCCTTGAAAGCAGATTAGACTCTATTGACAACATACACGCTGATCCCTTGTAACCATCCTTACTGGGTACATGAAGAAGAGCTATTGCTTTGCTTGCTTTAGGTTTAAAGCGTGAAATCTGTTCATTTTCCGCACTCTAGAGCTTTGAGTGTCTGTGAAGCTTAGGGACATCTCTGCCCTGGGTGGGTGGGGGAGGGGGGGCTCCCAGGCTTGCTGTAGCACTAACTTATAGTTCACTTTGTAGTGCTGCCCCCAAACCTGCAACTACTTCTTTATTTCACTATGTAGTAGCTATCTACATGAAAGATTCTTGCTCCTGAACCTGTGGGAACAATACTTATGCTTCCTCCATTACACAGGACAAAAAATAAACTCCAGCCCAGATCTGGCCAGAAGTCTGTGGCTTCGGTTCTGGACTTCCTTTTCAGTGAAGAGCAGAGACCTGGGCCTTACCAGTTCTGAGACTGGCTGGTTTTCTTCCTCCTTGACCCCTCCCCTATTATTAATAACAAATATCATTAGTTATATACATGCCATTTAAAGAATCCAATTCTGCAGTTGAGTACCCAATACCAAGTCAAGCCCTGCTGCTACTCCCACCAGACTCTCTCCTATTCACCGCTTTCCTCATCTCCAACACCTCTCATTTGGGTTCTTGCACCAAATCTCAATAGGCTGTCAGTATGTTACTTTTTAAAATCCTTCTCCACAGGTATCCAGAGTGAGTTCCTCAAGATGCAAAGCTGATCTCTTCCATAGTGGAAGGTAGCCTTCAGGGTCTAGGATTCAATTAAAAAAAAAAAAAAAAAAAAACTTTCACGAAGCCGGATGTGATGGCACATGCTTGTAATCCAGGACTTGGGAGGCTGAGACAGGATAGCAGGTTTAAGCAGAGTCTCACCAATTTAGTGAGAGCTGAAGATACCTTGGAGGTAGAATGCCTTGGGTTCAATCCCCAATACAACAACAAAAAAACCTTCACAAGGGACCACAAAAGCTCTTATGGGCCAACCTTCCCTTCCTCAGCCTCTTCTTGTACTACTTTTCTTCCTACTCTGTTTGCTTTGGACTTGCCATGCTCCATTCTGCCATTTGACCTTTGCATGTCCTATCCCTAATATTTGGAGAGTCTGTTCCTCCTCTCCAAAAACCTAGTTTCTGTGTCTTTCAGCTCTTATGTGTCAGTCCATTGAAAAATCCTTTCCTGACCTTTATAAAATAGCCTAATTTTAACCTATTTTATTTTCCAACAGTAGGAAGAAGTAAAGGACATTTTAAATTGTTCTGTTTCATAGAAATTTAAAATTTGCCCTAATTTTTGACTTTTAGATAGTTGATCATCTTAATAGAGCAATCACAAGCACTTGTTTGTAGTTAGGTATAAAACAGGAATGTTCAGAAATTTGTTGCTAAAAATAAGTGTGTTCTATTATGAAACATGTTTTGGTATATAAAGTAGCAAAATACTTACTTTGATAATACTTCCTAAATGTATATTCTGTGTACAGGTAGTCAGAAGCTCTACAGAAAAACACAAGAAACTCTATGCAGCATTGAAAAGTTTTAATGTTGCTACTGAAAATAGTGACTTGGTTCTCAATTTTAAGGGACATATATTGCAAATAGAAGGTTAATTTGTAAAAATAACCAATTAGTTTACTTCTTTATGAGAAGTAAACACTGTGTCACTTACCAATAAAAATAGGTTATTGTCACCAGGGCTCTCTGGAGAAGTGGTTGATTTTAAGTCTAGGGCTGAGAAAGAACAAGGTGAGCTGGAACATCTTGTGCCAGAAAGCAAGGCAGTGCTTAGAGACTGGAGGTGACATGTTAGAAAAACACTGGAGCCAGCTTTAAGGGGCCACTGCCAGAACTGGGACACTGTGCACCAAAAAGAATAAAAATACTAACATGACAGACTGAATTAAAAGCAAAAAATCCTAAATCAAGAAAATAGGAAAGGTGGTGCATGGAGCTCTTCTTTATGGAAGAACTGTAGCCAGTAAAGGTTGAAGGAATGATACAATTAGAAAATAACCATCTTGTGCCTTCAGATATAATAACTAATTCAGGTATAAGGGCAATGGATGGTAAAGCCATGTATGTTGTAAATGGGGAAGTCCTGCTCCTGGGATCTTTAAGGATCATTCCAATGCTGCTGCAGAAATAGCAGTCAGTGGGAGAGGCATATGAGATGAAAGGATTTATTGTACTCATAGGTCCTAGAGAAGGGAGGCAGGGCACAAGGGACTATGGGAGGTATTCTCAGAGTGGGCTCAGACCCACTGTTAAGTGTCTTCATTGGGGGAGGGGAGAACCAAGCAGAAAGCATGGGGAATCCATTGGTGCATTTGAAAGTCATTAGGTCACAGCCAGGAGAGAACAGGAAGGGGAAATTGTGGCAGAGACCAGTCTCACCACATTGGTAGACTGTTTATAGCCTACTTGTGGGGATATTGAAGCATCAGGAAAACAGGAAGTTAAAAAATTTCACAATACACACTGAGCAAAATGTTGTCCAGGTCAAGATATTTATGGTCTCATCCCACCACTTCTTCAAAGGGAGGAAAGTACCATAACTATACAAATCAACTTAATACTAGCAATAATGAGATGAACTGAGGTGATGAGCCTCCTCCTGGCGTGCCCTGGGGAGGACACAGCATCACACCAAGTGTTCCTGTCAGAAGTGTTCGGCCTACACAGAATTGTGGGGAGATTATCTGACAGATTGGTCTGGTCTTTTAAAAATGACAGTAGCTATAAAGGAAATTTGAAGAACAATTGGGAAATGTGCATGTGGATTGTATATTAGTTAAGAAAGTTAATAGTGATGGAATACTAAGAGTGGTGACAGTATTGAAGTGTTTCAGGGTGAAGTGTTATGATTTAGCTTCCAAAGGGTGTAGGAAAAAGTGTATGTGTATGAGAGGACCATGTAAATGTGACAAAAGCAAGTGGAGGGGGAAATGGGTACTGATTTATTGCTATCTTAGCTTTAATGTACATCCAAAATGTACTTAAGAAGTATAGAAAAATTGATCACCATGGACATATTCCAACTTCAGGGTTTTATTTTTTTCTTTGGTATTTTGTTTGATGCCATTGCCCCAATTTAAACAAACAATAAAGCCTTGGCTGTATTTGCCTCCATTCTGTTTTTCTAGATGTGATACAACGGAAAAACTCAGAAATACTTTGGATTACTTAAGATCATTATTAAATGATTCTACAAACTTTAAGCTTATTTACAGATACGCGTTTGACTTTGCACGGGTGAGTTCTCTGGAGCCTATCCAGATGTTTCCCTCTCTTCCCTCCCCCTTTTTATTGCCTTTTGAGGTTTGTTTTTTAACATGCCACAGCAAAGAACTTGAAAACATTACTCCCAGGATGCTAGTTAGTTTTTCTACATGTACTCTTTTTACAACTAACTGGTTCTGGGCAAAGATTTTGCATGTAAGCAGAAAGCTATAGCGGTAGGTCTTTACTAGCTCTATGATTAAAGTATCTTTTACATGGGCATGTGATAGACGCTATTAAATAAACTTGAAAAAGATATTCCTTCTCATAGAGCAACAGTCCTTCATCCCTTGAGGTACTAAAATAAGCTAATCCTATCTAATCCAGTTTCACTTTGAGTGCTATTATTATATTTGGAAATCATGTGAATTTCAAACCTAAGCTAATTTCCTCTTTGCCTCATATTGAGTGAAGTCCAAGTATGTGATAGTGGTTCTTTGGGAGTGAAATGTTAGTTAATTCAAGCACCAGTTGGCACTGCATTAATTCAGATGTAATGTGAGGCCTTATATTTTATTCTAGAATGATGTTTTCTAATTTGTCTGTGTGTTTAATGGATTCAGATGACCAGGCTCTTTTGAGCAATTGCATTTTTTTAATGAATTCTTTTTGCTGTTGTTGTTGTTTTAAAGCAGAGAACATGGTGACGAATTACTCTTTCTTCCCTACCACAATTCATGATTTTTTTACTTTTTATTCTCTGGCTCTGCTAGTTTAGCACCAAAAGTTTATTCCACAGTGAATGCTGATGAATTTGCACTAACACAGGAATATTCTCTGTGGTGCCCTCATTCATGCATTTTTCCTTTATTGCAGCCTTCTAATAAAAATCACAGCATGCACGGGAATGTATTCTTAGAAATAAGGTGAAATGCAGATATAGTGCTTGACTATGTGGGACTTGCATAATTATATATAGATTAGTTGGCACATGCTTTTAGAATACATACTAGTTTCTAGGATTAACTAGTTTATCATGTGAATTTTTTTTTCCTCCAGAGTCAGCTGTTTTTTATGGTGTGGGTAGAAGTCCATTTAGAAGCATCATACTTTCTACACCCAAGTGAGCTGTTTTCTGACTTCCTTATTTGGGGGTCAGAACTCTCCCAGATACCTGCTGTGCTTTAGATCCGGGTTCTCTTTCATCCGTGGCTTCAGCCCATGCTGGATCTGTTGCTGTGGCCCGCCTCACGGAGCTCTTTGGCCAGATGTGGCCCTTGTTACTCCTAGCCTGCACTCTTGCATTGCCCTTTTTTCCACATTCTTTCACTTCTCATCCAGCATTCACACAAGTAAGGTGTCACTCCTCTTCCTCCATCCAGTTCCCTCCTGTCCCTAAAACCTTGAGTACCTTCTTGGCACCTCAGAGAGTTGGAAAAATTTGACCATGGTCATACTGTTAGTAGACGGTAGACCCTACAACTAACCAAGGTCTTTTGACTCCTAGCCCAGTCTTTCAGTTACTCCAGGCTCTCATAGTCAAGCCCCAAGCTGCTTCCTCTCACATTGCCTGGGTTGTGGTGACATTGCTTTAGCTATTGCTCCCCGAGCCTGCCCCTGGCCTTTCAGCCTTTCTGCTTTCTACTTTAGGTCATGCAGGGCCCTTGCCTAGAGCCCTGTTTGTACTCACACAGCTCTATCTCCCTTCAGGCTTCTGGACCACATGCTTTTGCTTCTACACAGCCTCCTGAATTCCCCTATCCTGGAGGCCTTGTGCTGTCTTCCCCTATACAGCCTTGATATCACCTCTGTGTGGTTTTGGAGTTTGGGTACAGATCTTCATTTTTCCTAATTGGTCAAAGGACTATGTGGTTTTTTGTTTTTGTTTTTTTTTCTTTCTTTATATGCCAATAACAGCTAACAGTTCTTTGCTTAGTAAATATTGGTGAATTAAGCCCCTTTATGTAATGATGAATCAATCATTACTTAATTGTCAGAGTGATTTAATTCAGTTTAAATATGCTCTAGGATAAACTTCTTAATTAATCTTTTTTGTTGTTTTGTTTTGTTTTAGCTGTATCCCACAATTTCTGTTGTGTTTTCATTTGCATTCAGTTAGAAGTAATTTCTAGTTTCCCTTGTGATTTCTTTTTTGATCCATTGATTTTTTTTTTTTTTTTTTTTTTTTTTTTTTTTTTTTTTTTTTTTTTTTTTTTTTTTTTTTTTTTTTTTTTTTTTTTTTTTTTTTTTTTGGCGGTACTGGAGATTGAATCGAGGCATTCCACCTCCAAGCTATACCCCAAATTCTATTTTTTTATTTTTTATTTTGAAACAGGGTCTCCCTAAGTTGTAGAGAGCCTCACTAGGTAGCTGAGGCTGGCCACAAACCTGTATCCTTTGGTCTCAGCCTCCCAAATGCTGTGATTACAAGCATGCGCCACTATGCCTGGCTTATTCTTTATTTTGAAACAGGGTCTCACTGAGTTGCAGAGGGCCTCACTAAGTAGCTGAGGCTGGCCATGAATCCGAATCCTCCAGTCTCAGCTTCCCAAGTACTGGGATTACAAATGTGCGCCACCATGCCCAGTGACCCATTGATTTTTGAGAAGTGTTTTATTTATTTTCCTAAGTAGTTGGAGTTTTCCAGAAAATCTTTCCATCGTGGACATCTAATTTAATTATGTTGTGGTCATAGAACATGCCCTGTGTAATTTCTTTCTATTTAATTTATGGTCCAGAATATGGTCTGCTGTGATGAATGTTTGATATACACTTGAAAAGAATGAATATTTTGTTGTTCAGTGGAGTGCTCTGTAAATGTCAGTTAGGTCAAGTTGGTTGATTGTGTTGTTCAGGTCTTCCGTATCTATATTGATTTCTATCTGCTGCCTCTATCAATTACCTGAAAGAGGAATGTTGATTTCCCCAATTCTAATTATTTCTCCTGTCAATTTTTTGCTTTTTGTATTTTGAAGCTCTTACATAGGTTTAGATATAGTTGGTGTTGTCATGTCTTCTGGATGAATTGACCTTTTAGCATTATGAAGTCTCTCTTTTTTTTTTTTTTCGGTACTGGGGACTGAACTCAGGGGCGTTCTACCTCCGAGCTATACCCCCAGCCCTATTTTTTATTCTTTATTTTGAAACCGAGTCTCACTAAGTTGCAGAGGGCCTCACTAGGTAGCTGAGGCTGGCCGCGAACCCGGATCCTCCGGTCTCAGCCTCCCAAATGCTGGGATTACAAGTGTGCGCCACCACGCCCGGCTGAAGTCTCTCTTTTATCTCTGGCAATATTCCTTGTTTTGAAGTCTTATGTCATCACATACAAATATAGTCACTCCAGCTTTCTTTTGATTGAAGTTTGTATATGTCTTTTTCTTTTCTTTTATTTCTAGCTTACTAATTTCTAGATTTTTTTTTTATAGATGGCATATCATTGGGTCTGACAAATACCTGTCTTAATTGAGATACTGAAACAATGTCCACTTAATGTCATTATTAGTGTGGTTATGTTTACATCTTCTATCTTTGGGATCAAGGGTTGTTTTTTTAAAAGTGATTTCATTATTTACATTATTGCCTTATTAGTTATATATCCATTTTGTTATTTCTAGTGGTTGCTCTAGGCCTTCCAGTATGCATCTTTAAACTTTCACAATCTATCTTTAAATCATGTTATACCACTTAATGTAAAATGCGAGAACCATTACCACAATATACTTTCGTTTTATCCTCCCATAGTTGATGCTATTGTTGTCATATTTCTTATTTAAGCTGTAAATCTTAAAATATATAACAATTTTTGTTTCAAATAGGTATATATGACTATTATAGTTAACCAAACAGATACCATTTTTATGCTCTTTATTACTTTTGTATGAGTTTTTATCTGTTACCATTTTCCTTTTGCTTAAAAAAACTTCCTTTAACATTTCTTATGGTACAGATCTACTGGTGATGAATTTTTGCCTTCAGTGTAGTATGATACTTCTCAGATAAAGAGTTCTAGGTTGACATTTTATTCTTTAGTGCTATCTTCTCTATTGTGGACTAGTTTCTCATGATGAATCTGGTGTCATTCTTCTATTTCTATGAACCCAATATCTTTTTGTCTTGTTTTCTGGTTGCGTTTATTCTCTTTTCATTACTGCTTAGCAAGTTGATTGTGATGTTCCTGTTAAATATTTTCTTATGCTTGTTCTGATTGGGATTTGTTGAACATTTTAGATCTGATCAAAAGCTGTTATTTCTTGAAAAAAAATTTTTCCCCTTTTCTCTCTGCTCTCTTTGGACTGTAAAATGTTTGTGTTAGATTGCTTGGTATTGTCCCATAATATACTGATACTCTACTCTTTTTTTTTTTTTTTTTTTTTTTTTTTTCCCTTTTTTTTTTTTTTTTTTTTTTTTTTTTTTTTTTTTTTTTTCTGTTTTCTCCCATTTCTGTTTCATTTTGGATATTTTTTACTACTATGTCTTCCAGGATCAATCTTTTGTTTTGCAGTATTTGATCTCCTGATAATCTCAACTAGTGTATTTTTCATTTCAGATACTATATTTTTTGTCTCTAGTAGTTCCATTTGAATCTTTCTTTATCTTTTATTTCTCTCCTTGTCATGGTCGAGTTTTCCTGTACTTCCTTGAACATCTAGAGCATGTGTATTAAGGAAGTGTTTAACAACCTTGTCTTTTGATTCCACCATCTGTCATCTCTGGGTCTCTTTCTGCTCTTTGATTTTTGTCTTTATTATAAATCCTATTGTCTAGTTTCTTTACTTTCCTAATAATAATTTTTTATTGAAAATGGATATTTTGAATTTTACATTGTTGGTTGCAGGGTTTTATTGTTCCCTTAGAGATAGCATTGGATTCCCTTCCTTCCTCCCTCTCTCCCTTTCCCGGTGCATAGTTAACTTACTTGGAATTGGTTTGATCCTTTGAAGGGCTGGTTCAGAGCAGTCTTTCTTCTAGCAGTGGGTTAGCCTTACTAGTAACTCAGTAGTACCCTTCCAAGATTCCCCTCAGTGTACCCTGTATATCATGAGATTTTTCCATGCAGATTGGTAAGAATACAAACTACCTCCAACCCCATGCAAGCCCCAGGAGTGGCTGCAGATTGTCTGCAGTGGATCTCTCTCCAGACTCAGACTGCTTTCCCTTGTGTGCTAATGATTACTCAGCCAGAAACTCCAGGAGACCCCTTTGGAGAGCTCTAGATCCCTCTGTGAATGTCCCATCTCACTGGTATTTTTCCTCACAAACTATAATTCCCTTTGACCACCAAGCTGTTTTCTCCAATTCAGCAAGACCACTGGGCTGGCTTTGGGTTTCCCTCTGCTTTGCTATGGCCTGGAAACTGCCTCTACAGAAGAAACTGGGATCTGGTAGGGCTTACCTTTTCTTTTTTCTCAGAGATCACAGTCTTTTGCTGCCTTTTTCAGAGTGTGAAAGCCAGGACTTCATAGCTTTTGTCCAGCTTTCTGTTGGTTTTTTTTCCCTATTGAAAAAATGACTCTTGAAGGTAATAAGTTATAACACAGCAGATCTTTTACAAATCATACTTTCAATGAAAATTAAACTTCCACACAGTTTTAATATTCTAAATATTATATTGCAGATAACAAAGTAACATAGAAAATATTCTAGATTATACTTTAATATGCCAGAAAAGAAACTACAATGTCAGAAAGTCCTAAAATAGCCCTTTTAATAACTCTCCAAATTTACAACTCTCCAAAATTATAGTTCCAAGTGGGAGATCATTTTTATCCTCACCTTTGAACCTTGCAGACAAAACTGTAATTGGGACTGGGGATGTAGCTCAGTGGTAGAGCCACCTGCCTAGCATGTGTGAGACCTGAGTTCAATCTTTAGCACCATAAAAAGCAGCAAAAAGCTAGTAATTGGCTATGAACTTTTGCATTATTTTTCTTCTATTTTTTGTTTGACTTGCACTGATTTACAGTTTTACAGATGTCATAGAATTGTGAAACCTCAGAACTGAAAGGAACCTTAGAGGTCATCTGGTCCAGTCTTGTGCAGATGAAGAAACAGAGCCAGAGAGGAGGGGACAGCAAGGGCCTTAGCTCTGCCCATGATGTGGAGAGGCCAGCACCCTCCCCACAGAGCTACCCTGCCTTCCTTAACTCAAACTGTCACTGTTTTATTGTTTCTTATTAAAGGAAGGTAGTGAAATAAAAATTTCAAGGGCTGGAGTGGTCAGTTCTCTCATACAATTGGAATTTTATCTGTGCTTTTGTACATAGGGTATTTCTTCCCTCAATGTAAATTGTATTCATCGTACAAACAAATATTATACGGGGCCTTTTAAATAAACAGCCAGTTTCCCTTGTAGTTTATTTAGATTTGAAAACAAGGTCTTACTATGTTGCCCAGGCTGGTCTTGAACCTCTGGCCCAAGGGAGCCTACCACCTCAGCCTTCTGAGTAGCTGCAATTGTAGACATACTCCACCATGCCCTGCCTTGGTTCTTTTTTTAAAAAAGACCTAGTGAGAACAATAAGATTGGACTAAAGAGAATGAGATAAAAAAAAAAAAAAACCCTAAATACTGCAATGTTTCATTTTGAATGAGAATAGTCAGTTATTGCTAGTACATTTGATTTTTTACATTCTCAGAGGTAGAGGCAAGCTACTGAGGAGACTGGCACTTGACATTTTGGGAAGGGTGAATGTTGGTTGAGTGAGGTACTGATTAGCAGCAGCATTAAGGGCCACATAAGAGCAGAGACCATGATTTCACAATGTCATCACTATCCACAGCAGTACAACTCTCTCTCTCCTTTTTTTCTTCTTTTTTTAGTGTGTGTGTGTGTGTGTGTGTGTGTGTGTGTGTAGCAGTGCAATCCTTCCCTCATGCAAAAAGGAACAGATTTAGAGTGAGATGTTTGTGGGGTTGGTACACAGAAGTGGAGAGGAGCCCTGATGGAATGATTGAGATGAACCAAGATGGAGTCAGGAAGGAAGTGGAGTCTGATGAAGTTGCTAGATGGAGAGGAAGAGAGGCCCAGGACCTTAAAGTAGTTGAAGGAGGGCCTTGTGGAGGCAGAAGACACTTGGGGGAGCTTGTTTCACTGACAGCTGCTCTTGTGACATTACTTTGTCACCAGATTAAATTACTCAGTTCTTTTGCTAGGTCTTATGTTCATCAATCCCTGAAATCAAAGAATTCCTCCTGAGATAATGGGGTTTTTTTGTGTGTTTTTTTGTGGTACTGGGGATTGAACTCAGGGGCATTCTACCTCTGAACTATACCCCCAGCCCTAATTTTTATTCTTTATTTTTAAACCGAGTCTCACTAAGTTGCGGAGTGCTTCACTAGGTAGCTGAGGCTGGCCGCGAACCCGGATCCTCCAGTCTCAGCCTCCCGAATGCTGGGATTACAAGCGTGCGCCACCACGCCCAGCTGAGATTTAATGTTAATCTACTGTAAACATTTGGATTTACTTTCTCTTCTAATTTGAGACAATTTTTTGCTTATTAACAGAAAACACTTGTCTGGTTTCCCTCTCTATATAACCCCTAGTACAGACATACACAGACACACACATACACACACTCTCCTGTCTACTTTTCTCTCATATTTCAGGTTAAATTACAAAGAGAACAGAAGGTAAGCCTGGATATGATCAAGAATAGGATAACATGATGTAGTCATTCAGCTGCAGGTCCATTACCCTAAAAATCTGTTCATTTTAAGATACCTCTTTGGCTATTGTGGAGCTACACAGATACACAGATTTGCCCAGCAGTTATTTGTGAAGCTAATTGGCCAATATAACCTTTGTTTGTTTGTTTTGGTGCTGGTGATTGAACCCAGGGGTATTCTACCTCTGAGCTACACTGCCAGCCCTTTTTATAGTTACTTTTTGAAACAGGGTCTTGCTAGATTGCCGAGAGTCTTGCTAGGTTACTGAGAGTCTTGCTAAGTTACTGAGGCTGACCTCGAACCTTCAATTCTCCTGTCACAGCCTCCCAAGTACTGGGATTACAGGTGTGTGCTACCTTGGTCAGTTTAACTCTTAGTATTTAATCCACTCTTCCCTCATTACCTCCAGGGAGTGATATGGTATAATGTAAGTGAAGAGCTCAGGCTTGGGATCAGACTTCCAGGCTGAAGTTCTACCTCTACAAGTTCTACCTTTATTGTTATTTAACTTCTTGTGCCTTCAACTCCTTATTTATAAATTGGGGGTAATAATAGCACTTATCCTAATAGTGTTGTATCAAATGAGTTTGCATGTAGAAACTTAGAACACTTTCTGGCTCAAAATAAGTTCTCAGTAAAAGTTAACCATAGAAGTAAGGTGTCTACAAACCTCATGTTTCAAATAATGACTTATTTTCTGAGGCTAATGCTTACAATAATAGAATTTCATTATACCAAACAAAATAAGGAAAGTCTATGCCTCTTAGCAGGTTTTCTTTCTTTCCTGTTTTAAAGGAAGTGTCAATGTTGACCTTAATTAATTAATGTCTTGCAAACATTGTTATCTGCATGTTGGCTAAATTCTAAGAGCAGATTATTTTTGTTTCATTTTTTTTTTCAGAGCCCTTAATTGTTACCTGACATTTATTTACTTAGGTAGCTGTATTAGGAGGAGTGCATTTTCTGGGGTTTTTTTTTTGTGTGTGTGTGTGTGTATTTTTTTTGCGGTACTGGGGATTGAACACAGGGGCATTCTACCTCTGAGCTACACCCCTACAGCCTTATTTTTTATTCTTTATTTTGAAACAGGGTCTCACTAAGTTGCGGAGGGCCTCACTGGGTAGCTGAGGCTGGCTGAGAACCTGGATCCTCCTGTCTCAGCCTCCCAAATGCTGGGATTATAAGCGCATTTTCTGTTTTATGTAATCTCTGAGTTCTCAAGTGGAATGCCATGAGCATGTCACAGCTCTTTGCTTCAGGCCTTTCGATTTCACATACCAGTTTTTAACTTCATCTTCACCATTTATGTTGGGAATCCTGATGCTTGCGTATCAATTCATGAATCCAGCTCATCTCTTAAAAAGCTTTGAGACTTTTTTCCACTGAAGATTTTTTATTATAATTTTAATAATTCAAGGTTCTTTTTGTATATAAGTCTCAAGTTATTAAAACTTAGTGAAAATTAGAAATAGATAATTTGAAACAGGAACCTCTGATAGAGCAGATATTGATACCAAAAACTTTAAAGATTAATTTTTGTAATATACTTATAACTAACTGTTTTGTTTCATTCTTAATTCATTTGTGCTTGTCATATTTTATACTACTGGAACAATATATGAACAAAGGCACTTTAAAAAAATTGGAACTCTAAATCAGACCATAATAAAACTTAATTTTTCTATATTCTACACTATCTGTTATTAGTTTTCAGCCTCAGGAGTGCATTTATTCCACATATAAAACATAGCTCTTAGACTATTTTGAATAGGATCCTTTGGTTTTCCAGTTGTACTATCAGAGGCCTGTTAACATTCTGTAATTGCTGTTAAGGAAGACAACAAGGGGGATTCCAGTTGTGTACTCTGAAGGGTTGGTACACCCAAACCTGTACTGTTTGAAAAATAATACAAATTATTTTTCTATTTCTCTTAGAAGTTAAAGTTTATTACACACACACACACACACCCATCCACCCACCCACCCACCCACATACATTTTGAGTCAAAAGGTAGGTAGGGGGAAATTTTTCATTTCCTTTTCCTTTGCCCTTGCTGGGCCTTCTGGGAGTGCTGGTTAGCTCTTGGCAGGCTGTCTTGAGGTACTTTCTGCTTAGATTCTGACCTTGGGATGCAGACATCTATTGGTCTGCCCCTTGCTCCTTGGTGCTCCATAAGCAGAAGGCCATAGGATCAGTGGTGACAGTGTACTATTTTAATTTCTTACTAAGAGCTTTTGGATATCTTTGCTATCTGTACTTCTTGAATTTGTTAAGGCTTTTTTTTTTTTTTTATGCCCATAATGTCGATGGCTTCCTGATAGCATCCTGGGAGATTCACTTTGCTTTTAACTGAGAACCCCTTTGCAAAGAATGCCCTTAGGGTTCCTTGTTGTCAGAGAACCCCGGAGTGTCTCCACTTTGATGTTTGTTTAGTAGGCGTTTGCTCTGGGCTCTCTGGACTGTGTTGTTCCCAGTAATTTTGAGTATCTCCAGTTACGGTCATTTGCACTTGGCACAGGTCCACCCACAGGCACTGTTGGTTGTCAGCGAGATGCCGCTATTCAGATTGTGAGTGCGTCCATAATATCTCTCTCTTATTTGCTAGGCAGAAGATGGTGTTAGTGATTGCGAGCTGCTGGTGCACCCTGCAGAGCAGGAGTGAGTGAGTGCTGTTCAGCTCTCCGGTCCTGTGAGTCCGAAGCCTTTCCTCCATGTTCTGGCATCATTGCCAACATGCATTGAAATCCTTTGTGATCATCAGTTTGTCGGATGATTCTATTGTTGCAAAGAGTCTGTCCAAGGTCCTTTGTATCTTTTTTCTTTTCTGTCACCTTAGTGTATGTCCATTGTGATGGGGGCATAGGCATTGATGGTAGAAGAAGGTACAGCATATATTAAAGGCAGACTAGAGATTTGGGGTTAATGAACGAGTACAAGCTCTGCAAAGGAAAACTCTTTAGGGTACCAGTGTCGTCAGCCCACTGCTGCATGAGTTTATGTTGATAAAAGGCCTTTGACCAGGTCCTGTGATGCCAAGTGTGTTTCTCGACAGTTTACTCATTTTCCTTGTAGATTGCCTCATGATATAGTGTGCTGTTGCTGTCTGCCACACCTGTTACAGGTTAAGGGGATGTTCTCCATTTTCTTTCACAGTGTATTACACAAGTGTGAGCACTTGAAATGCAACAAACCAACGCAGCCTGGCTAGCAAAAGGCAGACAAGCTCTAGGTCGCCTCTTCGATGGTCCTCTTCTCCTTTGGTAGTGAGTGTTGCAGCCCTTGCATCACTCTGGACCATCTGCATGGCCAAGGGACAGGCAGAGACCATGGTGGGAACAAGGCCCCGTCCATTTGTATAGAACTGTGGGTGTGTGGCCTCTTAACAGACAAGAGCAATACGGTGCCATGTGGCTTAGTCTTCGTGAACAGCCATTATACTTGATGACTGAGACCAGAAGACAGACCTATTACTGCACATCTTCCTTAAACAAGTGTCTATATCTTCATCTCCCTCATTTGCTGTTACTGAGTGAGGCCCTTGCTTATATTTGCTGTTTCATTTAAAGTTCTTTTTTAAAATCAGCATCATGGGTAGAAATTCATTGTGTTCTAAAGAGCACTTCACTGTTGGAGTAGGAAGGTGTGTGTCACTGAACATGAGACTGATAAGGGTGGTCACAGCATCATCCCTTAATTTGGCAAACATTTAGGTTCCATGCTAGTGGGATAGCCAAGTACTCTCTCCCTTTGTGGAAAAGTGTTTTTGCAAATTTCCACTATAGATAAGATACATAAGGAGGCTGGCTTTGAATATGTCATCACCTTCTGTGGTCCCAGGCCCTCTATCCCTTCCCACAGAAACCTTCTATTTGTAGTTCTAGAATGGAAAAATATAAGAAAGATAGAATAAGTAATTAGGATCTTTAATTGTAAATAAAAGTGGAATGAGCTTAATCTACATTTCTGTACTGTGTCTGTTCTGGTTTCCTTAAGAGATGCTGTCTTTTACTGGTTACTGGTTAGAGATATTCCGCTAGGATAATCATGTCTAAGAAATTCAAGGTAAGAAGGATTGTATAGATAGACATCCTGCTTGCCAACCAAGAACAGGTGCTTGAATATATTCTCTGATTAGGAGAGAATATCCAGAGCCCCATCATTTTTTAAAAGCTGAGTTTAATTCTAGCATGTTTAGGTACAAGAAGAAAAAAAAAGAAAATCATTGGAAAATGACTTTTATTAAGGAATCTGATTCTTAAGCATGGAAATCAAAACCTTTAAACTCTTATTTAGTTAGGTTATGGGCTTTAGGATCAAAAATAATAATTTTGATAATATAAATGTTAAATTATTGAGTTATAGATTTTTATTTGTCCTATGAAGTAATTGTAGATGCTACTATTAGGTAATTAAATTTTGCAGTAGGATAACCATTCAGTTGACGCGAATCTTTCTCACAATACATTTATATAATACCTAAACGATGAAGCCTTCCATTGTGTTTGACCTCTCCCCCACCCCCACTTTAGTCTCCATTTGGGTTTTTATGGTGTATGATAAATGAGTTGTTTACTAATTTCTTGATGAAGTGAAATACAAGTTTGGATTATTGGAATTTATTATTTGGAGGCATCTGGCTCATCCTTGTTTTTGTTTATTAAACAGGAAAAGGACCAGCGCAGCCTAGACATAAACACTGCCAAGTGCATGTTGGGACTGTTATTAGGAAAAATCTGGCCCCTTTTTCCAGTTTTTCACCAATTCTTAGAGGTACCAAATTGTTATTTTATGAAATGTATGTTTGCTTGCTTAGTACTACTGAATATACTTGATTTAAACATTTTATGTAATTTTTTGTTTGTTGTACTTTACTACTCTTAGTAATTATGGTTCCATAACTGCTGTCAGTTAGCAACTGCCTATCTTCTTGGAGTGCGTCTGTGCCACGTTACAGCGCATCAGAAGCAGCCACAGCTCTGTCCTCTTTATAACATTAGAAAAACAAAGCTTACTCTCTTTTATGGCTTTAGGTGAATTTCTAGTTTTATTAAGCAAAGATTTAAAAACAGCCATCTGTCTTCTTCCTAAAATTAGTTTTTTAATCTACTTTTATCTCCAACTAATTTGGAGAATTTAGGTCAATTTAAGGTACTATATTACAATATCTGAAAACTGACAGTATCTCCTCCAGTTTAAATTTTCTTCAGATCTGTGTTAGAAGATCACTGATGGATCATTTATTCCATCATTGTTTATTTGCTTTAAGTATTGATGATTAAAATTTCAAGCTGCTGACTACCTGGGAGCTGGTTTTGTTGAAATGTCCTAGTTTAGGACCTAGAAGTATCTGAATTGTTTGGGTTACTTGGGTTGTTATATATGGCATCCTCCTTGTCCTCCTGCCCCAAGGCCTTTTAAAAATGCCCCTTGCTTGCAAAGATGTAGGTGGTGGGTTTTTGAGAAAATCCTAACCCTTACTCCAGCTTCCTTTTTGAGATAATCTTTCTTACAACTGATTTTATGTAATGGTCTAGTAGAACTTAGCAAATAATATAATTCTTGAGGATAGTTATTAAAAACTGTTTTTAACATTACTAACTGGGATTCCTCAAGAAAGTATATAAACTGGTTTTAATATAAGAATCACTTGTTTACATAATGGTCCACTCTACACGTGGTCTGTTGTAATTTCTCTGACAACCCTGCGAGATTAGCCAGCACTGTTGGGAACAGAACTGAAATAGGTTCTTATTGTTGAGTTGAGCGTGAGTATGAGAGACCCTTAGCTGAAAGACCCAGCTGTGAGGAAATTTGATTTCACATAATTCCAGGAGCATCATCAGCTATTTCAAATTGGACTTTGCTTTTTGTTGCTTAGAAAGTTAAACTTGTAGTCTGTGCTTAGTTCTTAATTAATTTGAATTTTTCTTTTAAAAGGAGACAGTGATCCTTTCATTCCAGCTTTTCTTGTATTTACATCATCAAAACTACTGATTTAGCCTGGGGTACATGCCTGTGATCTCAGTACTTGAGAGGCTGAGACAGGAGGATTGAAGGTTTGAGGCCAGCAGTGCAGAGTAACTTAGTAAAAATCTTGTTTCAAAATAAAAAGGTCTGGGGGTGTTAGCTCAGTGGCAGAGTACCCTTGGGTTCAGTACCCACTATCCCCCTCACACACAGACATACACAAAACATTGACTTAACTCTCTTTGTTTTTTATGTGTTTGTATTGTTTTACTGTGTTCCTGATTTTAGCAGTGAGAGTTTAAAAATCATTGGTTCTGGTTATTATTTTTAAATCTGTATATAGGGATACTTTATTTTAAAATATCCCTATAGCATATGTCTTGTCTAAGAATAGAAGAACTATTTCATGGCTATTCTAGTTTCTTTTATGATCAGATTCAATATTTGAATTATTAGAACAGTAAATTTGATGAATTCTCAAACTCTGAGGCCACTTGTAGCACTTAGGTAGGTTCTCAACCATGGTGACGCTGCTCCATGTACTTCAAGCCCACAGTTTGCCAGTGAGCAGGGCTGATCGTGCCAGGGATCACTAATGGGAGCTACTCTTTATTTAGCACTCACTTTGTGCCTGGTCCTGGATGAAGTGCTTTACATGTTATCTCTCTTAATCTTTGTAGCATTGCCAGGAAGTAGGTACTACTTCTATTTTATATAAAAGTTCTACAATGTAGAAATTTTACTTTTTGGATATGAAATTGTGTTTCTTTGATGTACTTACCATTTTGAGTTTAGCCCCCATAATATTTTTGTAAGAAAAATAGTCATCTTAAATTCCACTTTTCTTTTCGCTCATATACTGTCCCCTTAGATTGATGCTTAAATGGAAAGAGTTAACCCTACATGTGCTTCATTAAGTTGGTTCATACAAGAACTAAAACCATCCCATTTATTCGTTTTAAGTGTATTCATATTACTTTTCTCCTTTATCAGCAATCAAAATATAAAGTGATTAACAAAGACCAGTGGTGCAATGTGCTAGAGTTCAGCAGAACAATTAACCTTGACCTCAGCAACTACGATGAAGATGGAGCATGTAAGTACTGGTTGCTGAGTGGTCCTACCCTCTTCCCCCATGCTTGTGGGTTGAATGTCTTCCTCTTCTCTCCGGGAAAAGCCTCAGAGCCACCTTGTTTTCTCTCTCTCTCCAGGGCCAGTTTTGTTGGACGAGTTTGTGGAGTGGTATAAAGACAAACAGATGTCCTAGGACTTTATGCATAGCAGCAAGAGAGTCACTGTTACCACAGTTATGTCACCCATTAGCCATAAATTGCTGTTTGTATCAAAGCGCATGCTGCTTTTCTTGCACTGTCTCCCTTTCCCGGGGATGTTTTGGTGTTTGCTATTGAATGGGCCAGCTCTGCTTGCTGTGTAGCATTGTTCTCTTGGAAGGCTGCTTTGCAGTTTGTATTTACACTACAGATTGGTGAATTTGCCAACGTCCTCACTGTGATTATGTGTATATTGCTGTTTAAATTTTGTATATGTGTATAAAAGAAAAGGCTTCACCTAGAGATTATTTCTGCAAAAATGTATTGTAAAAATAATTTTGTGGCATATTTCTAGTCCCTTTTTTCAAATGAACCACTTATACTTTATTTGGTCTCAAATGTAGCATTTCAGAAAACAAGACAAAACAATTATTACCATGAGCAAACATTGCCAGAATTTACTGTTTAAGAGGCCAACTTCTGGAAGGAGGCAGGAGTCATAACTTTTCAGTGGCATATGCCAAATATCATTTGGTTTACTTGACAATATTGATATCTTAAAATGACAAAAGTTGTAATTATTTGACCACATAGACATGTTAACATGCCACAAATCATTTCTACCATGCAAGGTATGGTTTCTTGAATGTTAAAACTATAGTAGCTTGAATATAGGTACAAATGAACAATTTTAAACTGCACCCTTTTTAAAAAAAAAACATTGGGGTTTGAATTCTTATAAATTTTCTTGAATGTTTTTCCCCCTTTGAATTCTTCTAGCCTTTGTTTTGGTCTGCTGATTTCTATGCCACTTAAGTAAAATTTATTTTGCCTTTTCCATGAAAACCTACAGGTTTGTTGGCAATTTAATTGCAGAGCACTTTTAATTGTGGCTTGAATTTTTAGTTAAGCTTCCACAGTGTCTGATTTCCTAGTTTTTTTTGGGGGGGGGGTGGAGAATTATTCTGTACATGAGAGGTGTTTTGTTTTGTTTTCCTGTTTGTTTCTTTCATGCTAGGCGTCTCCTGGCAGCACGTCCATTGCAGGCAGTGGACACGAAACCACCAGCATTGAGCTAATTCTATTACACACCAGGACCTTTCCTGGAGGGGCCACTTGTTATTACCTGAGTCGTTTGTACAGAAGGGTGATAGCCTTTATTTATATGGATGAGAAAATGAGTAAACAGGCTGGTATTTTTAGGTTTGTATTTTATGTCTTTTTTTTTTCTTCCTTTTGCCTTGCCCTTCTTGAGGAAATGTATAGATAACATGCTTTCACCCCATCTATCTGGTGCTATTGAATGACTAACTCAGTCCCTAAAGTTTTGTGAAAACACAAAAATCTTAATGATTTAACCAAGTAAAGAGCAAATGGTGCATTTGAACAAGTGAATGCTATAGTTGTGAGCAAGCTCCAGGCTTCAGCATGTAATGATGGGAAAATGTTTGGATTATTGGCCAAAAAAACCTTTTAGTGTAAATGTGAACTTTTCAACAGCATTAAATGAGTAAAGCACACAGACAATGCTACTCTTGACCACTGTTTTACAGTTTCTTTGCGAATGGTGTTCAGATTTTCATATTATTTTTTCCCTAACGGAACCACCAAAGACAGAAATTTTGTATGTATATACAGTGTGTGTGCATATACAAAATCATGATGTGGTAGAATGCAACTACTTCCTTTTTCTACCAAATAATAAGGTTTGGTTTGCTGTGAAATAAACCAGAAGTTTAAAAAACTCATTAGTGATTAAGCATACTTACCATTCCTTGTTTGTAGCCTCACTTTTAACCTTATAAATTGATACTAGTTTGCATACATTAACATGTGGAAAGAATAGAAAATGTTGATGGCAAGCAACAGCTATTGAGACCGACATATTGAAAGGGGTTCCCATGCATATGTGTGTATTACACTGGTGATTGGTCACGGGTAGATTCACATCTATGGAATATTAATTCATCTTCAGATGTACCCCAGTGAAGTTTTAAAATCACACTTTAAAGGCAACAGTTCTTAAATTTGGCCAGCTATTGTTTTGCTCAAAGCAAATATAAATCGTAGATGAAGTTATTTTAAATAATTAAATCTGGGGAATTTTTAAAACACGAAGCACAGTTAATTCTAAAACAAAAGGATTGTTACAAGGGGGCAATGTTACATTTTATCCATAGTGAACATTTTGATGATAAAGAGAATAACCTGAGTAAAAACCATTTTATGATGTATGATATGAAAGTTAAGTATTCCAAAGGGATTATCTTGCATATTTAGAAAACTCCAAATAATCTCTAAACTGCCTTGAAAAATAAACCTCTAAGACTACTGGTTGTAGAGTGCCCTTGGTTTTCTTGATTTTTATATGGTTATTTTGAAGGGGAGAAAAAGGAGTCAGAGTAATAAGGCACTTTCTCTTAAAAATTTGCCTAAGTTACACAAAATTGAACAATCATCAGGCACTTATTTGTGGGCTAACGCTAAATAAATTAGGGTGCCTTCTTCTTGTTTTTCTTTAGTATCTGAGTCTATACCCTTTCTTTCCTTGTGTTTTAAACTCATATTGCAATACTCTGTCAGTAGGGAATACAACTTTTATATGTTTACTGCTGTTGTAGGTCAGAAATTCCATTGTTGATTTGCCACAGACACCCACTGTAATGTTATGTGCATCTCTCTTGAAGCATGAACTCTGAAGTGTTTATAAATCTGACTAGACAAACCTCTAGATTCTGGTTTAACAACAGATTTCTGTTGCCTCTCAGTCTCCATTCTAACAGTGCTTTTGAAGTTTCTACAGAAAGCTTTAAAAGTTAGTTTGTGCCCTTGGTTTTTATTCTTACAACTGCTAAAATACCTCTGTAAGCCTTATCCTTTATTCTTTCATATGTTGTATAATAAATGTATAGAATTCATTGACCAACTAAAATGTTGGCTATCTGTAAATGAGACCAAAATGTGGGTTGCTTTTTTTCATAAATAATTTCTATTGGGGGTTACTGTTAAACGAATAGCAGCTAACCTATAACTGTGAATGCTTCGTGTCGTCAGTATTTGCATTACATTCATAAAAGTGTGCAAGTCCTGTGACTCCCAGCTTAACTAAAATACTGTTATGCCACCTAACTTGAGTACAGCAAACTGGTTTTGGGTTTTAATGGAATTGGTGTAAAATGATATCCCATAAATAAAGAAGTATTTGTGTTTGGTTTCAGAACTGATTTGTGAATTCTTCTCTTTCTCTTCAAAAACTAGTCAGGATAATTTTAAAGTATTTTGACTTTGCCCCCCTCCCCCCCTTTTTTTCTTCTCATCTTTTTCTACTGAAAAATTTCAAAGCTACAGAAAAAACCCACAAGAATAATATAATGAACACTTATATACCTATCACTTAGATTTGAACATTTTACATTTCCTGCCTCACTCTTGAGAGAGAGTGTGTGTGTTTCTCTTCCTCTGTTGATAAATCTACTTCTTTCTGAACTATTTGAGAGTAAATTATATTATGACATGTCATACCTGATATTCTGGAGTAAGACATTCTCGTTACCATGATATAATGATCACATACAGTCGAGATTAAGTCTCCCTATTTGTGCCAATAAACGACTTGATAGCTATTTTGTTTTATATCCAAGGATAAACACTGTATTGAATTTTCATTCCTCTTAAGTTATGCCTCTTTAGTCTCTTTTAATCCAGAATACTTCTCAATGTAGTATTTTCAGTGTTTTGATTAAACATAGTATAAACAGGTTCTTCTGGTACATAGTGGATGGCCAGAAAACATACATGGCAGGAAGTATCCATTCCCAGTCTGGGCAAGAATTGTCAGTGCCATAGAAAACCCAGGAAGAACTGCATGTAAATAAAGATGAGGAAGCCCAGAAAGAATTGATACAGACTTAGGAATTTTAGAAGTTTGAAAGCAAGAGAGAGGAAGTAGAATACAAGCTTGCTAAAAAGCAGTATCCAGAACCCAGGTGCATACTACCTAAATTGATGATTTTAGGCCAAAACCCAAGGAGCAAACCACAATATCTCTATTTTTCCAGACACCTAGAAGGAGCAAGGCTCTGGTGAGTGGAGGTAAAAGAAAAGCTTAATCCTAAAGTGATGAGAAGGAGGAGACAAGCCTTTGATAGGGCTTTTTCCACCTGGACTGTGGCAAACAGCAGAAAGGCATATGTCGCAGTACCCAGTGCTAGAAAGCAGGAACACAAGATGGGGTTACAAGCATGCGCCACCACGCCCGGCTGATGTATAACTTTTAGGCGAAAGAGTAGAGAAAAGGTTTTATGATTCCCTTAGAAAAGAATTATCTTTGGCAGTTTGTTACAGCCAGGGGGGCACTCACATGTGAGAGAAACAGGCCAAGCTTTCTGGCCCTGTCCATTTATCTAAGCTTGTAAGGTAGACGATAATCTAGCATAGGGCACGCTCACCACTTTGGCTACATGCAGCAGAATGATGTTTGGCTTTTCCCCTACCTGAATTCGTTCCCAGCATTTATCTGCAGTCACCTTAATGAGAAATAAAATCATTCCACTCATAGAAGTACTTGCTTAGAAGTCATTGTGAGTAGGCTGTGCCAGGAATTGGAAACTGAAAAACAAAAATGGACAATAGTAACTGAATGGAAAAAAAATTCAAAAACATTTAAAATGTAAATCTCCCAAAGAAATGTGTTCAGTACTTTGAAAGAAATTCCTTTGCAGTCACTCTGAAGAAAATGGACTGAAGAATCCTGGCTGTGAGAAAGTAAGCTCAAGAGGCTTCCCCTCCACCCACCCACCCACCCACCCTTTGACACTTTCCAGCAGTGGCATCTCAGAATTGCCTCAATTTGAATATCTAAAATTACAAACTAGCATTCTTTAGAAATCTTAGGATAAATGTGTGAGGATAGAGAGCAGCAGCTGTACTCATTACCAGCAAACTAAGACACTAAAAAGTTTGGGACCAATTTTCAAAGGTATATTGAAAGCCTCTGTATTCTCGGTCTTCAAGTGGTCATTCATTTTGAGTTCCTACCTGTGCTGGCTTCTTTGTATTCCATTTTGAGAATAGAACATAGACGGGGTTGTTAACCTATCACAGATACTCCCAGAATCATTGGATAAAATAATTGATAACTTTTAGAAAACTATTCTGCAGATCTCAAAGTGTTTATAAATCCTCAAGTCCTTATTCCTCCCACATCGAGGCTGATTCTTAAATTCTTAGTATAATCTTTATATTGGCATCCTTCATTTGTGTGCTAAGCAGAATTTTTGTGTGAAATTGGCAACAGTCATTTAAATTCTTAAGAGTGTGTACATAGCTAAGTGTGGTAGTGCACACCTGAAATCCCAGTACTTGGGAGACTTCCAACAGGAGGATCATTAGGTTCAAAGCCATCCTCAGCAGCTTAGAGAAGCTCTCAGCAACTTAATGAGACCCTGTTTAAAAAAAATTGGGAGGGGGTAGCTCAGAGGTAGAATGCGCCTGAATTCAGTCCCCACCCCATTAGGAAGGCCTTACGAATGGGAATGGGAAGTCTTAAGTCCATTGGCACCAGCCACTTATAAATGTGGTAGGTCAGAAAGAACTGACCTGGTTGAAGTTGGGAGCTGCTTCTGGAGTGTAGGGATAAGGATAAGTCAGGAATCAGTGTGGGGCTCTCCTTAGAGGCCATGTGCTTTCATGGATTTTGACTTGAGGGTTGGTGCTGTGGAGTCTGGGTGTCAGCAAACTAATGAGCTCAGAGATGTAGTTGAGAAGGCCAGTTGGTGACTTACTGATATTACTTAGCTCCTTTTAGAGGCGAAGATGGTCACCCAGACGGCATGCTTTATACTAATCTTATTGAACACCCTTCAACACTCATGAAATATATGGAGAAAAATGAGGTTCAGAGAGTATACTATGATTATATATGTATATACTCATATATATGATATGGATATATAGCCTGGCTTACAACTCCCTCCCCAGGGCAGGCCATGCAATCTGCATTTTCTCTTACCCAAGGTGAGTTTTAGAAACCCTGATCTTAGCCTGCCTTTCTGCCTTGGAGCTGACCACAAAGAAATTCTCTTAATTTTCTTTGAGAGTCACCCGACCACCTTCCCGAGGGATTCTGCCCTGTCCCTGGAGGGAGCCACACCACGCCACATGGAGAGGCCAAGACGGATCTGAACAGACAAGCCTTGCTGGGTTCACAACCCACGGGATCAGCATTAGAAGAGATGCTTCCCCCTATCACATCTCAGCACAGGTGCCCATGCTTCAGTCAGGCCTGCGCCGTCAAGGACCGGATTCAGAGCTTCCAGGTGGCTGGGTGCATGGGGGTTCCTGAAGGATGGTGTGCCGGCTATGTCCCTTCTCCCATTCCCATATCACCCTCTTCATCCCTGTCCTTTGTAACATCCTTTATGAGAAACTAGTAAAGATAAGTGTTACCTGGAAGTCTGTGGGCTGCTTAAGCAAATTAATTGAACACGAGGAGGACTGTAAAAGCCTGGTTTTATAACCAGGCAGTGAGAAGCACAGATGAAACCACCTGAGGCTTCACAACTGGAGTCTAAAGTGGGGTAAGGGAGTTGTGAGGACTGGGCCCTCAATCTGTGGGCTCTGATACTAATTCTGGGTAGTGTCAGGATTGAATCAAATTAGAACACCAGCTGGTGTTCTCTGGTGCAGAATTAATTGCTTGATTGCGTGCTGATTGAGGAACCCTATCGGGGTCCCTGGGTTTCGGGGTCCCGGGTTTCGGCACCACTTATCGTCCCCCGCGCCGGACCCTTGCCCGCAAGGGCCCGAAGAGACGACAAACACACAGGAATGGTGCAAGCTTCTTTATTCTTCTCTCTCTCTCTCTCTTCTCTTACTCCCTCCCTATTCTCTTACTCCTTCTCCTCATGGGAGAAACTCCTTCTCTTTTCGTCATCAGGTACGGGAGGAATTGTAAAGGGGCCAACCAGTGAGTCTGTCAGGGAGTATTCACTCAGGCAACTTCAGTAACACTCCCTCCTATTGGGCACGCACTGACGCGCTGGCGCATGCGCTCTGACGTGGCACAGCCCTAGGATGTTACCACGTGCAGCTGCTCCTGGCACTCTGCCAGGCGCCATCTTGAGGCGAGTTCTCTCTGGGCCTGCCGGGCTAAGACCCCAACAGAACCCCCCTACACACACACACACACACACACACACACACACACCTCTTGCTAGGGGTGATCTATTGTGAGTTTATAGTAGGAGAAACTGAGTTTGTGATTGGTTGTTTTTTCCAGCACAAAGAGAATTTAAGTAACTTGTTTAATGTCACTTAGCTGGGAAGTCGGGAAGCTGATATTTAAACACAGGGCTGTCTCTGCCCCCGCAATTTGGTAGGGAGGCCACAAGATACAACAAAAGTCAGCCACCAGCCGGGAACCTTGAAGCATGTGGGCTTTGTGGGCTGCCTGAGTCATTCCAGGATCTCTGTGTCCTTTTGCAGGAAATTTGTGTCCCTCCACCCCCAAACCCAGGTCCACTGATTTTTTTTTTATCTTTGCCAGAATGCCATATAAATGGAATCCTACAGTACGTACGTAGTCTTTTAGTTTTTACTTAAATGAGATTTAGCTGTGTGTCCTTGGTTCATTCATTTTCATTGCTGAGGAGTGTTTCATTGTGTGGATGTACCACGGTGTTGATGGACATTGCATTTTTTTCCAACTCTGGGCAATTATGAATAAAGCTGCTGTAAATATTCACATAGAGATCTTTTTGTGGACATGTGTACTTATTTCTCTTGGATATTTTGAGATTTAGTGGAATTACTGGCCATATGGTAAGTATACATTTAACTTTAGAAGAAATTGCCAAACTGTTTTCCAAAGTCATTTGACATTCCTAGCAGTGTGTGGGAGTTCTAGTGACAGCACTTTGCATTGTCGATTGTTTTTTTTTTTTTTTGTCTTTAAAACTTGGCAATTCTAATGAATATGTACTGTATGTTTTCTGACCTGGAAAACATCAAATATATAGTGGTGCATTAATTAACCCAGAGCTAGTGAATTCATTTATAATTCAAGAAAATCAATTTTCCATATTTCCTTCAGATTAAATGAATAAGTAGAATATCCTCTGACTTGCTTTACAGGATCTGTGATCCCTAAGTTCTTCCTGGCTCGAGGTTACAGACAGTCTGTCTCTTAGATGACAGCAGTTTTAAGTATTTTGGGATGATTCTTGTTCCTTTGTAACACTTTGAACGGGAATTATAATTCGATAACTAGAGGTCACCCACATGGATTTCAATATAATAAGATTGTTTTGTTCACATATTTGGTCATCAGAATGTGATCGTTCTCTGTCTCTTCCTTGAATCAGCTTGGTGTGTGTGTGTGTGTGTGTGTGTGTGTGTGTGTGTGTGTGTGTTTATAGAGTTCAAAGTATCAAATCATTTCCTCTCAAGTTTGGATAACTTCTCTTTTACTCTTAACCAAGGATAGATACAAGTTTGAGAGGCTTATAATTATATTCCACAGTTTACAAGGTTCTTTTTCTACACAGTGTTTTATTTAAATAACATAACCACCCCCAGAGGCATATTTTAAAAAATTTCACTTAAGTAAAAACAAAAAACAAATGGGTCACAGGGTTTCAGTGACTTATTCAAATTAACACTTAGTAATTGCAAGGTGTATGACTGGAGCCTATATCTTCTAACTAAACCCTCTGTATTTCCCCTCTCGTACCTCACCCTATGTGCTTAAGCTGCTCTGCTCTGTTTAGTGTTGACAGCCACAGTCAAATCCATGTTGAAGGGCAAATGCAGATGGCTGCACCTAGCCCTGGCATCCCTCCAGCTGCTCGTGGCTCTGCTAGGCCCTACCCTACTAGAGCCCAGGTGAGCCGGGAAAAGCGCATAGCAGCCCTGGCGTAGTCTAGCCAGAGCCATCTGGAAGCCTGTGCGGAAATTATGGCAGCCTGGCACTCAGCAGGAAGTGGGCCCTGGAGGGGCAGACTACCAAGCACATGGTTAATCACTGAATGCTGACTGTGTGCCAGGCATGGCATCAGGGTGTAGGGATAAGACCTCGTCCCCACCCTTAAGTTTAGATGCATGGAGGAGACCTGTGAATGAGTTTGTCCTGTTAAGTGAGCATTAGATATTCAAAGGATGCTACGGAGCTGGGTATGGTGGTGTGGAGGTACATTCACAGCTATAATCCCAACAACTTGGGAGGCTGAAGCTGGAAGATTTCAAGTTCAGGTCAGCCTGGGCAACTTAGTGAGACCCTGTCTCAAAATTTAAAAAGAAAAAAGCAGCCAGGAACGTGACTCAGTGGTAGAGCACTTGCCTATCATTTGTGAGGCCCCGAGTTCAATTCCCAGTATAGGAAACAAAAACCAAAGGATGTTATGCAGGGAGGTGGGGGTTAGGTTCTCCAGAAAAACAGAACCAATAGAATATGTGGAGGTGTACATATATATAAATATATACACACATGCACATAGATTAAGGGCTCATGCAGTTACAGAAGCTAAGTCCCAAGCAAGCTGGAGAGCAGGGGAGCCGATGTGTAATTCCAACCTGTGTCTACAGGCCTGAGAACTGTGGAGGCGATGGTGTAAGTTCCAGTCCAAAAGCCATGACTAAAGACCAAGAAGAGCTGATGTTTCCCTATGAATTTAAAGACAAAATGGACTGATGTCCAGCCCATTATAGTCAGGATGAAGAGTTCCCTCTTACTCAGTATTTTTGTTACTTTTGAGTCTTCAGTTAAACTGATGAGACCCATGCACATTAGGACGTGAAATTTACTTTCCTCAATCTGCCAATTCAAATGTTAATCTCAATCAGAAACACCCTCCCAGACACACCCAGAATAATGTTTGTCTGAATGGCTGGCCCCAGTTGAGGTGACACATAAAATTAATCATCTCAAATCCACTGTGAACCTACACACATCTTAAACCATGAGTTCAATTTTTTTTTTTTTTTTTTTTAATACTGAAGACTGATCTACCTCTGAGCTACATCCCCAGCCCTATTTTATTTCTTATTTTGAAATAGGGTATCTTGCTAAGTTGCTGAGTCTGGCCTCAAATCTGTGATTCTTCTGTCTTAACCTCCAAGTACTAGGATTACAGGTATGTGCCACCATATCTGGCTCACAATGACAATTACAAGGCCATTATCCCACCTAGCATGATAATAACTATCCTGCATATAACCAAAAAACAGTAACTTTCAGAAGAATATATAGTATTAGAGATATATACTCTTGATATCCATAACTTACATACTATAACAATAATACTTAAATACTATAAATTTAGTACATCTTTTGTTACAAAATAAGGGGAATCAGAGAAAGATGAAAAAGATAATTTTTAGGTATAGAGAGTTATGGACTAAATATGACTGCCCCAAAATTTATATGTTGAAATTCTAACCCCAGTCAACCATTTGTACAATGTGATGGTGTTAGGAGGTGGGGCCTTTGGAAGGTCGTAAGAGTGGAGTCTGCATGACAGACATTAATGCCTTTATAAAAGAGGCCCCAGAGAGCTCCCCTCACTGCTGTGCTATGGGAAGACGCAAGAAGTTGGAAGAGGATCACATTAGAATCTGACATACTAACTGGCATCCCCATCTTGGACTTACCAGCCTCCAGAACTATGAGAAATAAATTTCAGTTGTGTATAAGGCACCCAGTTTATGATACGTTGTTATAGCAGCTTTACCTGACTAAAACTGGTACACACACACACACACACACACACACACACACACACACACACACACGACAAAATAGGAAGGAAATACTCATAATTTTAGTCGTCATTTCTGTAATTGGTCATGTGGTTGTAGCTGGTATGTATAAATACCTTCTACCCAGTCTTTACTTCCTCTACCTTCAGCAAGCACTTCAGTTATTTACCAAGGTTATTTACCTGGTAGGGTGATCCAAAACTTCATTCCCGAAGTGGCCATTACAGTCCTGACCTTAGTCACGGGGCCTAACACTGAGAAGCACCTCAAGGGTGCACTGGATTCTGGATGCACTCTCCCTTGCTCCGAGGTGGAGGAGGAGCACTGTTCCCCCTGGCAGTCACCTCCGTCACACTGGCCCACACTGTAACTGCCTTCTTTACCCATCAAGTCAGATGCATTAGGAGTTCAGAGTGGCCAGTGGCACTAAATTCCAGTTGAGTAGGATCATTGTTCTTTCTCATGGTGGCAACATTCCTCCTTGTGACGCTAAGACCTCTGGCCCAGCAGAGCAAAGGTCATAGGAGCTAGAGACAGTTTTTGCTGGTGAGTCACTAGGAGTAATAGTGAGTAGTGCCACTACCATTTCCACCCCTTGAATCCTGGTCCCATGAACACTGGCTGTTGAGAAATAGCACCATTTATTAGATGCTGACTCAGAGAATACACAGCCTTCTCGAGAATCCTGCCCCAGCTCTGCAAGGGAGTGCCACCTTCTGAGTTTTCAAAAGGCTGTTTCACAATTCTGTTGAGCCAACTACTTTGGAACGGTAGGTAACATAGAACAACCAGTGGATTCCATGAGCATGGGCCCATTACTGTACTTCTTTTACTATGAAGCGAGTTTCTTAATCAGAAGCAAGGCTGTGTGGAATTCTGTATATCCACAGGTAGTAGTTTGCGGTAAAAACACTGTATTCAGGGAAGGCAAATCCATATCTATAATAAGTGTCTATTCCAGTAAGAAAAAAAAGGTTGCCCTGTTAATGATGGAAGTGGTTCAGTATAATCAACCTGCTGTCAGGTCACTGGCTGATCATCTCAATTCCATGTCAGGAGCTCAGTGTTGGCTGTGGCTGCTGGCACGTTGGGTGCCCAGCAGTGGCCTGGCCTGGTCAGCCTGGGTTGCTGAGCCCGTGCCTCCATCTCTGCCACCATGGCCACCTTGTTCATGGTCCAATTGGGCAGTGACAGGATGGCTACGGAGAGAAGCTGACTGGTATCCACAGAACAGGTCATCCTATCTGCTTGGTTACTAGAATATCCCTCTGCTAAGGTCACCCTTTGGGGAGCATTCACATAGGACACAAGTAACTGCCAGTGTTTGCCCATTCATAGAGGTTTAACCACATCCTTCTTCCCCATACCTCCTTGTCATCATTTTTACAGTTGTGTTCCTTCCAAGTCCCTGAACATCCGGGCAAGCTATTGCCATAGACCAATGAATCCATATATAATCACTTCTGGCCATTTCTCCTTCCTAACAAAATGAACAGTCAGCTGTACTGCTTGAAGTTCTGCCCACAGGAAGTGTTCCCTTTACCATTGTCCTTCAGGGGCGACCTAGAAAGGAGCTGCAGTGCTGCAGCTGTCCTCTTTCAAGTGATGCCTGTGAATCATACAGAACCATCCATAAATCAGGCCTGAATCTCCTCTTCTTCTGGCACCTGGTAGTAGGGAACTCCTCATGAGGCCATAGGCTGGGAGAGAGAAGACAGTCTAGCAGGTGTGGAACCGTGGGCATTTGGGCTACTTTTTCATGTAACTTACTCGTGTCTTTGGGGTCTGATCAAGCTGGATCTCTTGTATATTCTACTTTCATTTGATGAGAGTACTGCTATGTGTGCCCAACTTTATGGCTTGGTGGGTCAGACAACACCAAGTTCATGATGGGAAGCTCAGGTCTTATAATTTGGTGGCTCAAGGCTTAGTAACTGGCCACCAGGTGTTTATTTAAAAATGAGTAGTTATCTACAGAAGATAGCTGAGCTGTGCTCCAGAATTTTAAGGGTCTACATTGATTCGCACATAGGGGCCTGCCAAAGACTCTAAACAGCATCCTTGTATGCCACTGACACCTCAAGTACCATTGGGTCTGCTGGGTCTGATGACTTGTGTTGCAGCCTGGATCATTACAGAGCTTTCTTGAGTTCTGGGCCCCACCCTACTCAAAACTAAGTTTTTTGGGCTATAGGAATACACCCACATGAGGAGTATGTTTTTTCCCCAATCCAAAGAGGTCCATTAAATATTGTGTCTCCATTTTGGTTGTAGGATGCGTCAGATGCAGCATCTTCCCCTCCACCTTAGAAGGGGCATCTAAACAAGCAGAGAAACACACTAGACCTGTAGAAATTCCACTGAGATGGAAGGCCCTTGACATTGATCACATTTGTTTCCCACCCTCTAGCATGCAGTTGTCTTACCAATGAATCTAGAGTAGTTTCAATTTCTTGCTCATTATGCGTAGTCAGCATAATGTCATCAGTGTAATGAGCTGTTGTGATGTCTTGTAGAAAGGAAAGTTGATCAAGATACTTGTCAACTAAATTATAACCCGAGTCTGGAGAGTTGATAACGCTCTGAAATAGGACGGTGGAGGTGTGGCCTGCCTTGCCAGGTGAAAGTAACCGCTTCTGGTGGACCTTATCGTTAGGGATGGAGAAAGACATTTGCAGGTCAACAGCTGTACAGATACCAGGGAATGTGTTAATTTGCTCAAGCAGAGAAACCACATCTGTTATAGCAGCTGTAATGGGAGTCACCACCTGGTTAAACTTATGGTAATTTATTGTCATTCTCCAGGACCCATCAATCATCTTACCTCTTATCAATCACCTTACCTCTTTTTTTTTTTTTTTTTTTTTTTCTCCATACTGGTGATTGAACCCAGGGGCATTCTACCTCCGAGCTCCACTCCCTATTTTTTATTCTTTATTTTGAAACAGGGTCTCACTAAGTTGTAGAGGACCTCACTATGTAGCTGAGGTTGGCCACGAACCCACAATCCTTCTGTCTCAGCCTCCCAAATTCTGGGATTACAAGTGTGTGCCACCACGCCCCGCAACCTTACCTCTATTGTAACCCCTTACTCCAACTGGTAAACCACAGTGATGTTTTTGGCCTCCTGGAATTAGTGTCAGCTTAAAGCCAGTGTTTGGTAGTTTCCCAAAGGTCTGCTTATTTCCTTTTCTTCAGTGCAGTTATCCTGTAGGCCCTTTGTGGCAGGCTGGAAGAAAGATTACAGTATAAGATTTTGGCAATGTTAGAGGCCCTTCAGAGGATCTGTCACCCCCTCATTCAAGGAGTTCTTGGTCTGTTATTGGCTCACGTCTGGGAGCTGATGAGTGGCCATTATGATCTTTCCATGACTCAGTTAGACTTTTGTTCACTTAGAAATTTCCCACTTACATAGATCAAGTAAGAATCTATTAGGCTTCTTATTTCATTTCTAGACACACCATGATCAACTTGCCAATTCCAAAAGTCAGGAAGAGTCAGACTGCTCTGTTGCTCTGACTCCATAGTCTATTGTGATGACTAGGCCTACCTTTTTGGTGGGTGAGGGCCACCACTTGGCCTGACACCATAAGATCCAGTTACTCCACTGTGTTTAGGTTTCCCAGTTCAGTGTCTGCGGTTTGCATCGTAAGGTTTTGAAGAGCAATCACATAGCTCTTTAAAGATGCTGGGATTCTCCTCCCAAATTTAGTTCTCACAGTATTGGTGAAAGGTATGTCTTTTGAACTCTCCCACTGTGGGTAAGTCTTACGTGACAAATCCATTCTAACATTCCCATCTTCTCTTAAGCTTTCCATTTCATCACCTTCATTAAACCAAGGCAGGTAAAGCACTTCCAGTTCACTCACTGTGGGCCACCTTTTGGTCTGTGTGTCTGACAACCAACCAAATTGTTAAAGCCCTTTCTTATCTTTTTTGGTACTGGGGATTGAACCCAGGGTCATTCTACCTCCAAGATACACCCCAGTGCTTCCTATTTTTGTTTTAAAACAGGGTTTCAATAGGTTGCGGAGAGTCTCACTCACTACATTGCTGAGGTTGGCCGCATACCTATGATCTCCTGTCTCAGCCTCCCAAGTACTGGAATTACAGGCATGTACCACCATGCCTGGCTTATTAGAGCCCTTTCTAACTCCCAGAGCTACAACATGAATCACAGAAGCTCTGCTTAGTAAGGCTGTGACAAATTCATCCTGATCTAACTTAACATACCTTCTACCATTATCTCATACCATTAATATTTATCCCCAGGCATGATTGCTGAATTACTTTCTGAATAGAACGAGAAAACTCAAGTAGTTATTTTGGAGTACAGTTCACATCCTTGTGGGTCATATTTTGTACTGTACCTTTAGGGAAGTGTGCTGGGACTTCTGTCTAGTTATAGGTCTAGAAGCAGAGAGAAGTGGTAAGAATGGGTCCTAAGGAGACTTCACATTGTTTTGTATGGCAATACTTTGGAAGAGGCCATTCCAGTTTCCTTGGGCATAGCAGGATTAATCTCAGTTGTGGTGGAAAGGTTGCTAAGCAGGGGTTGGGAAGAGCTCTTTCACTGGCAAAGAAGACTTACCACAATTTAGAAACTCACTGTTCCTCAGCTTCATTAGGGTCTTCGCACATGCCCCATTCCAATTTTGAGAATCCCATTCTTTCCCAATCTCAACTCTCACTTTAGCATAGATGCCCTGCAAGTCTTAGAGTTCAGCTTGCATTGTGATTCTGCTAATTGTAGATTGAAATTCTGCATATGGTTTTCAGTCTTCTCAGTCCTATGGTTATAGAAAATCTCTTTCAGAACATGCTTAGAAACCTTCAGATCACTTATTATTTTTATTTTATTTTTTGTCTGTATGTGGTACTGGGGATTGAACCCAGAGGCATTCTGCTTCTGAGCTACACCCCTAGTCCTATTTTTATTTTTTATTTTGAAACAGAATCACACTAAGTTGCTGAAGCTGTTCTTGAACCTGTGATCTTCCAGTCCCAGGCTCCCAAGTACTGGCATTACAGGCATGCACCACCATGCCTGGCCCTTCAGATCATTTATACTGCATTTGAACTGGGATTCAAACCCTTAGCTTGTCTCCCACTACTTTGTCCAGTGATGTTAACCTACATTATATTCATTAGTCTTCCAAAAATGTTGGGAAGTATCATACACACAGTCATCTAACTCCTTGTTTCTTTTTTGGTACTGGGAATGGAACCCAGGAACATTGTACCTCAGAGCTACAGCCCTAGTTCTTTTTATTTTGAAATGGTCTTGCTAGATTGCGTAGAGTCTCACTAAGTTGCTGAGGCTGGCCTAGAGCCTGCAATCCTCCTGTCTCAGCTTCCTAAGTACTGGGATTACTGGTGTTTGCCACCATACCTGACTCTTATTTCATATTAGCTGTTGATTAGAAGTATTGAATAAAAATATTTTGCATATCTATATTGCCAGGTTACACATGTTCTGTCAATGCCTTCTACTACTTTACTTTACTACTAGAAGTGGAACCACTAGATCTTTAAATCTAGTTACATTAAAAAGCCAATTCTAGAAAACCCAGAATTGATTCAGAAAAATGATTAAAATTTTATTTCTCTAGAACCACTCCTAGTACTAAAATCTGTATTGCTCAGGATTCTCCAGAGAAATAGAACCAAAAAGAGACTACACATGCACACATGCACACACACATACACACACACACACTATATATATATATATACATATATATATATATATATAGAGAGAGAGAGAGAGAGAAAGAGAGAGAGAGAGATTTATTATAAGGTATTGACTCATGATTACGGAGTCTAAGTCTCACGATCTGCTATCTGCAAACTGGAGACTTAAGAAAGCCAGTAGTGTGGATTCTAGTCCAGGTCTGATGGCCTGAGAATTAGGAGTGCCAAAGGCAGAAGACTGACCTCCCAGCTCAAGTTGTCAGGCAGGTAAAGAATGAATCCTCTCGCACTGGCGTGGTGGTGCACGCTTGTAATCCCAGTACTTAGGAGGCTCAGACAGGAGGATCCGGGTTTGCAGCCAGCCTCAGCTGCTTAGTGAGGCCCTCCACAACTTAGTGAGACCCTGTTTCAAAATAAAGAATAAAAAATGGGGCTGGGGGTGTAGCTTGGAGGTAGAATGCCCCTGGGTTCCATCCCCAGTACCACAAAAAAAAAAAAAAAAAAGAATGAATCCTCTCTATCCCACCTTTTTGATCTATTCAAGCCCTTGATGGATTTGATGATTCCTTCCACCGTGGGGAGAGAAATCTGAAATCTGCCTTTTTCAATTTACTGATTAAAGTGCTAATGTTTCCAGAACCAACCTAGCAGATATACACAGAAATAATGTTCTGCTAGCTATCTGGGGATCCCATATCTCAATTAAGTAGACAAATAAAATTTATCATCATAGGGCTCCATCTTTACAATCTCTTTTAACTTTATTATTCTCCCAAAATGGTCTTATCTGTAAATATAGTCACAGTGGAGGTTAGGGTTCCAATATATGATTTTTGGGTGGACATACTCAGACTGAAACACAGGGAGAGATCTCGAGGTAACAGGCTTAAGGAGAGAGCCCCTGAAGAGAATGAGAAAAGATGATTAGGGAATAAAACTCATTGCTGTGTGGGAAATAAAATGTAGAAATAAGACTAAGCATGTAACTGTGGCACAGCAAGAATTTGTAAGTCTAGAACTTGGACATTGGGTCCTGGGAACATGGACTGACAAGCTTCAGCCCCGAAGCTTAAATTGGCATTAAAAGCATCCGGCTTTGGGCTTTGAACCCTGATGACCTGGGGGATTTCTCTTTCTCTCTCTATCTCTGTCTATCTCTCCACTGCTGAGAAGACCCAAACTGTGTCCACTGGCTTGAACCATGGTGTATCCTTGAGTGTTTGTGTATACTTTGTGTTGGTTATTAGGTAAAGAGATGATAGACAAAGAGAAGTTTTCATAGCTAAATTGATTCCCCCATTCCCACCAGTCTTCAAACACTGACCAGCCCTGCGGTCAATCCAGTCTTTGTAGAATGGTTTTTTTTCTTGAGCATAAGAACCCCACATGTAAGAAGGAACAAGGAAAGGCTGAATCAAGCATGAGAAACAGCCTAAATTTCTAGTGTTGTAATCCAACCAGTGGTTTGCTGTCGTTGTTGAACTGCAGGTCAGTGGAAGATGGATGTCCGTGGGATTATTCTGGCACTAGTGGATGAAAGAGAAAAAGTAGGACAGGGGTCATACTGCATCCCAACATTCCCATACTGAGAATACAAAACTACTTCTTACTAATTTGGAGGTCAGATTCTTCTGAGGATACCATAAGCTGTAGCCAGGTGTGGGAGTAGGATGCTAAGGTAGGAGGCCACTTGATCACCTAGATAAAAAAGACTCATCTAAATGGGTGTGGTGGTACACATCTATAATCCTACTTGGAAGGCTGAGACAGGAGGATCACAGGTTTGAGGACAGCCTCAGTAACACAGCAAGACTCTCAGAAACCTAGCAAGATCCTGTTTCAAAGTAAAAAAAAAAAAAAAAAAAAAAAAAAATTAAAAAAGAGCTGAGGATGTAGCTCAGCAGCAGAAAGTACTGGGTTCAATCCCTGGTACTAACGCGTGCGCGCGCGCACACACACACACACACACACACACACACACACACACACACTAATAAACTCACCTAGTGATACCATCCGTTTCCATACTCAGGCCATCTCCAGGAGGGCTGGATCCCCACCTGGAATATGGGGAATCTTGATGAGTATTCTGGAGGGAGGAAATGTAGGAAATCAAAAGGCTAACCAGGTAGGAGACAGCCACTTCTGTGGGGAGCAGTCTAGAAATGGAACTGGAGTGAGTGGGAGGAAATGGAAGGCTGGGTCTGATGGTTTCATCCCAGGACTACAGCATCAGCAGAGTCAGAGCAATATATTTAGGAAATAGAGAGGCAGACGTTTACCTCTCCCATCAGTGTCCTGCCCTGCACTCCCCCATCCCAGGCTTTGGAGACCAGCTGGGTGAGCTCCATAGATGCACATGGTCCTGATATCAGAAGAGGGAGCTGGCAGGGCATAGTGGTGATGCCTGGAATCCCAGTACATGGGAGGCTGAGACAGGAGGATCACAGGTTTGAGGTCAACCTCAGCAACTTAGCAAAATTCTGTTTTAAAATGAAATGGTATAGCTCAGAGGTGAGTGCCCCTAGGTTTAATCCCCAGTGTCAAGAAGAAGAAGGAGAAGGAAAAAAAAAAAAGAAGAAGGAGAAGGAGAAGAGAGGTTGTACCATAAGGTGCTAGTAAAGTGCACAGATTGGAAAACATGTTCCAAGGGCCCCCTCAAGAAGTCAAATGACAGCTGGTGACCCCTATTACCTTCCAAAAGAATCTCCTGATTGGTGTGAAATCTCCAAGAGCACCTCATAGAAGGACCAGAGAATGGATGAGAAGCCCAGCCATCATCTGGGGGATGACTGTGGAAAACCAGCTAGAATGTGCTGTGCGTCTCAGGAAACAGCAGGAGAGATATGAGGGGTTTTTGTTGTTGTTGTTTTCTCATGTGAGCCTCACATTGTGATGGTGGGTAGGTGCTATTCAAAACTTCTCAATTTGCCCTGAGTTTCCCATTAACTTAGCACAGGTTAAGTTGATGCCATATCCCAGGCAGAGTGGAGGAAAGCTCTTATGAAAGGTAAAAACAAGGGGCGGGGAGAGAGATATATGTATCACAGCAGACAGCAGTCTCTCGCATTCATGAATTGCTCAGGCTGAATTTGAGGTCTCTTCTTATGACAAGAGCAGATAACTACCACATTGACCTATATTTTCAGAAAGCCTTTGAGAAAAATCATTAAGTGTAATAGTTAATGTAAAACTTAGCAATATGATCCTTCATGGTATGGAGGGACCAAAAGGCCTAGAAAATAAAACCAATATTTACTCTAGAAATCATGACATGCTTTGGAAATATGTGAATAAAATACCTTTGCTTCCAAAAGTGGCTAAGTTGTCTTAGACACCTTCCTGCTAAGAATATCTGGGAAATGTAGGCAAAATACTTTTCAAAAAATCGATTTGAAGGAAGTGAAAAGTTGCTAAAGAAATGAAAATTTGTGGGTCAAACCTCTGAAGAAGAAAGAAACCAAGAGAGATGAGCCCAGTATATGAGATCACGTTTTCTCTGACTGGTAGTGGTCAATTCAGAAAGCGAAAGCAGAGTCTGAGGGGCTCAGCAGATGTTTGGAGAGTCACTGGGGTGGAGTGACAAAAGCTAGAGCTCAGAGTCTTCCAGGGAGGATAAGATTTGATAAACTCCCACACGTATGGTTAGGATCTTGAAAAACAAGAGGGGTCTAAGTGTAAGGTTGAGCTGGAAACGGAGCAGTGCTCACAGAACAAATGTTCACTTCTATACCAGGTCAATCCTTGGTGAGACTAAGGGAGTCCTCCCTTAGCCTAACTGCTTGCCAGAGCCAAAAATAAATTCTTTCTGGAAAAATGTGTCATCCATGACTGATACATAAATGAAGTAAAATTTCACTTCACTCATGGAAAAAAAAGAACTAATTTAAAACAGTGAGGGGTAATGTATCTTCAGTAAAGCTAGCAGATGAAGAGAATAACACAAAATCTAGTGAGGTTGAAATAAATGTTCTTATACTGTGCTGGATACAACTCTGTTTAGTGTCTGCAGAGCCTTATGTCTAAGCTCGATCTTGATGCCTATTTTGAACACATGCCCTCACATCTTGCCAACTATGAAGGATTGAATTGAGGTACACCTCTGCTCCAAGGGGAACCAGGACATACAGTCCCCAGTTTATAATGGTTTCATTTACAATTTTTTGACTTTACAATAGTGATGAGTGTTCAGTAGAAACCATACTTAGGTTTCAAGTTTTATTATTTTTATTATTTATTTATTTATTTATTTATTTATTTATTTATTTATTTATTTTTGTGGTACTGGGGATTGAACTCAGGGACATTCAACCTCTGAGCTATACCCCCAGCCCTATTTTTTATTCTTTATTTTGAAACCGAGTCTCACTAAGTTGTGGAGTGCCTCACTAGGTAGCTGAGGCTGGCTGCAAACCCAGATCCTCCAGTCTCAGCCTCCCGAATGCTGGGATTACAAGCATGCGCCACCATGCCCGGCTTATTATTTTTATTTTTATTGATGCATTGTAATCATACATCTTAATGAGGTACAAGTTGGTAGAGGCACACAGCACTCATTTAACCCTTCCCCAATCAGGTTTCAAGTTTTGATCTTTTCCTGGGCTGGTGATAAGAGATACAATACTCTAAAGATGCTGGGCAATGCTCTGCAGCTCCTAATCAGCTACGCAAACACGAGGGGAAATGCCCAAGGCTCTGCAGTGTACTGTGTTGCTGAGCTATGATGTTTGGCAGGTTAGATGTGTTAAATGCATTTTTTACTTGCCATATTTTCAATTCATGATGGCCATTACTCCAGTTATCCAGACATTAGCAGACATTTCCCCATTGTAAGTCAAGGAGCAGCTGTATGTCGACTTGGCTAAACCTGACATAGTTCTCAGGAATCTGAACTAAAATACAGTCAAGTGGTAGTAGGTGAGTGCAAGACCTATAAAATTGTGACAATTTGGGATAGGTTGTTGTTTTACCATATTTATATGCCAGTAAGTCAGAAGTAAAAGCTGATTAGCAAAGAGCATCAGGTATGAGGTGTCTCACCACTCTTTGAGCTATTAAATGGGCAGCCTTAATCTCCAAAGTTCCAGGTCCAGGACCCTTTTTTTCCAGCTGTCTCTGGCCTGATTTTTTTTTATGTCACGTGTGTGTGTGTGTGTACTGAAGCCTTGAAATACATCTTCATTTATTAGTTTAAAAAAACTATTATCCAGAGCCTAGTGTGATAATACACACCTGTAATCCCAGTACTTGGGAGACTGAGACAGGAGGATCACAGGTTCAAGGCCAGCCTCAGCAATTTATAGTGAGACCCTCAGCAACCAGGTGATATTCTGTTTCAAAGTTTAAAAAGGTGAGGGAAGGCTGGGAGTGTAGCTAAGAGATAGAATGCCTCTGGGTTCAATCCCTAATACCACTCCCCCCAAATTTATCTAGGCCTTTACATTATGTCTACACTTTCTTTTTTTTTTTTTTTCGGTACTGGGGATTGAACTCAGGGGCATTCTACCTCCGAGCTACACCCCCAGCCCTATTTTTTATTCTTTATTTTGAAACCGAGTCTCACTAAGTTGCGGAGTGGCTCACTAGGTAGCTGAGGCTGGCCTCGAACCCGGATCCTCTGGTCTCAGCCTCCCGAATGCTGGGATTACACGCGTGCGCCACCACGCCCGGCTACACTTTCTTATACAGTGTTGGCAACAATAAAAAATATTCGGACCTAAAATGAGGAAAATAATTATCTCAAAAGGAGAAAAAGAAAAAAACACAGGAGATTCAGATATTAGGGTTATCTAATACAGAGTGTAAATTACTATTACTTAATATGTAAAAGAATTTATAAGGCAATTTTGGCAGAGAACTGGAAACTATAAAAAATCAAATGGAAATTCTAGAACTAAAAAAATGAATATATGCAATTAATAACTGTGGATTGATTTTAATGGATTAGACACAATACAGAACTAGTGAGTAGAAAATAGGTTAGAAAAATACACTTAAGCAGAGAGTCAAAAAAGTAGAAAATATAGAGAAGAGCCAAGAGATTTATGGCACAGTGTAAAAGACTAAAATATGTGTGATCAAAGTGTTGGAAAAAGGGAAAAGATTAAGTGGCAGAAACAATATGTAATGAGATAATGTTTCAAAAATTTTCCAAAACCGGTAAAGACAAGAAGTCCTAATTGAAGATTGATACCAAACTCTAAATAGACTAAAACAAAGAAACCAAACTTAAGCACATGCAAGTAAAACTTATGAAAAACAAAGAATACTTAAAAGCAGCCATATCCATAGGTAGCAACTATAAATCATAGACAAATTACAATTACCTAGAGATACTGGAGAGTAAGGAAAACCAACCAGTCTAGAGGAAAGTTGGTGCTTGAAACAAGAGGATGGCACAAGGTGAGACCCCCCAATGTTTTGTTTTGGGGATTGAACTCAGGGACATTCTACTTCCAACCTTTTTATTTTTTGTTTGGAAACAGGGTCTTGCTAGGTTGCTGAGAGTGTTGGTAAGTTGCCGAAGCTGTTCTTGAACCTGAAATCCTCTGTTCTCAGCCTTCTATGTACTAGAATTACAGGTGTGCACCATCATGGCCAGTTCCTGATCTTGCTTGTTTGTTTTTATTACAGTTTTCAGCCCAAGACATGTCACAGTCAGCATTACATGGTGATTAGAACTTTGATAGAAACTTCACAGTATTTCAGAGATGATATTAGAATTCAGGGAAACCACAGCCTGTAGAAAGTGAGGGAGAAAATGCCAGAAGCAGAGCCAAAGAAGAGAAGTCCCAACTTCGGAGTATAAATTTTGCACAAATCTTTAGTTAATCCCTGAACTATGTGTGCGTGGGGCAGACTGCAAGTAGCCCAGCTAAAGATAAAACTACAGAAGACAATTTTGAGTGACTACTCATAGACAGCGTTTACCATTTGAATCAAAGCAAAGTAATCAACCATTATTGGAAAATATAACACAATCCAGAGAAATCCACATCAAAGAAATCAATCACAATGTCCAGGAGAAAATTTATGGTTCTTCATAAATAGGAAACAAAACCTAATCTTCAAACATAAGACTATCAGCAAAGTCTGATCTCAGCTGACTTAGATGTCAGAATTAGTAGGAAAGAATTTTAAAAGAGGTATTATCACTAGTTTAATAACATAAAGTGAAGGAATAAGAAATGTCAGCAGAGAAATAGGAACTATAAATGGAAATTCTAGGGCTAAAATTTGTAATACCTCAAAAATTTCACAGGGGAAAGATTCAGTGTAAATGAAGACAGATCAATTGATCCAATATAAAGAGTAGGGGGGAAAGATTCAAAAAATAAATATAAGGGACTTCTGGGAAGATGGTGTCGGAGTGAAACACCTCTCATCAGGTACTGTGAGCTTGATTCAAATCTGCCATAAAAGCAGCTTTTGTTTTGTTTTGTTTTTTAAATTGTAATAATTCGTGCATTTTAAGCATATATCTTTGTTAGGTACAAATTGATAACGACATATGTGCACACATTTCTCATTTGACCCCTTCCCCAATTCCCACCCTGCTCCCTCGCCCTCCCTCCCTCTCAAGTTCAGTTTAGTGGGTGACCTTGATATAATTGTGTAAGTACATCGTGTGCATTAGGGTGTCCCCACCCCCCATCCATCCCCTTCGGTTAAATCAACTTCTTTGCTTATCAAGGGTCTCTCCTTTTTCTTCTAGAGATGCCCTCATGCCCCATCTTCTCCCTAGCATCTGCATATTAGGGAAAACATATGCTTCTTTACTCTCTGTGACTGGCTAATCTCACTTAACATGTTTTCCAGTTGCATCCATTTCCCTTAAAAGCAGCTTCTTGACAGAAAAAAAACAACAACAGAAAAGTGAACAACGCTATGAAAATTGAAGTACAGCTGAACAGAATCCAGAAAGCCAACCAGGGAGAGCAAAGAAGCCCATCTGCATGGCAGCGGTGCCACGCCGCAGAGTGGTGGCCGCCATTGAGCAAGCCCCCGGTGTGGGGTCTACTAACAAAGAAATATATAATGACCTTCTGCATTCCCAGCGACCAGAGGTGGAGTAAGCGACTCCTGAACTCCACATCCTAACCAGGCAGCATATCACGGTACCTTCGACAGTGACCGGAACGCATGGTATGACCAGCTTAAGCCCGCACGGGGCCACCTCAGCTCACCTCTCCCTCCAGAGCCAGAGCAGCAGCGATCAACTGCAATGCAGAGCTTGAATCAAAACTGCCACAAAAGCAGCTTCTTGACAGAAGGAAAGAAAAGCAAAACAGCAGAAAAGTGAACAAAGCAACAAAAGCAGCTGATCAGAACCCAGAAAGCAGACCAGGGACAACAAAGGAGCTGGTGCGTGCGCGGTAGTGGCGGCTGGCAAAATGGCAGCAGGGATTTACCCAAAAGATCTGCAGAGGCCAAATCAGGTCTGTTCTTACAAACTTGCAGAGATTTTTATTTTGTTTCTTGTTGTTGTCTTTTGTTTTCTGCATTTTTTGTTTTGTTTTTACTCTGTTTTCACTTTGCATTGCTTTGATTTATCTATGTTTGTTAGGATTGGTTGCTTTGTTAGATTTTGCTAGACCCTAGAAGTCAACACCTGAAACCCAGAGTAATTGCAACTCAGTACAAGATACCATTCACAGAGAGAAAATAAAAATAAGAAACTTATAAATTCAGAGAAAGCATGCAAGAACAACAAAGATATAAATTTAAGAACAGGGAAACCATGGGAAGGAAAAATAACAAAGAAACAATGAGTCAACACATCCCACAATAACAGAACTCAACAACACTGAAGGGCAGAGATTACCAGAAGAACAATTCAGATCTTTAATAATAGAAATGATACAAAACTTCCAGAAAGAATGCAGAGAGAGCTGGAAAGAAATAAAGGAACAAATAAACAAAGAATCTGACACCCTGAACAGGAATCATAGAGAAGCCTTGAGGGAAGTGAAGGATGTGAAACATGCAATAATAGAAGTGAAGGCATCAATACAAACTATAAACAGTAGATTAGACCACATGGAAAATAGAATATCACTCCTAGAAGAAGACCATTCCAAAAATGAATCCATTGTACATAATCTAGAAAAAAAAATTCGACAGTATGAATCAGACATCGATGAGACCTGGGCCAACTTTAAAAGAGCTAACCTAAGAATAATAGGCATAGAAGAGGGATTAGAAGTTGAAACTCATGGAATAAACAACCTTTTAAAAGAAGTAATATAGGAGAATTTTCCAAACATAGAAAGAGAAGTTGACGCACAGGTACAGGAAACATATAGAACCCCCTTTAGACAAAACCAAAGAAGAGGTTCACCATGTCATGTAATAATCAAGCTGATTAATGTAGAGGCTAAGGAGAGAATTCTAAAGGCAACAAAAGTAAAAGGCAAAGTGACATTTAGAGGCAAACCAATTAGAATCACTCCAGTCCTCCCAAACCAAGTCATGAAAGCCAGGAGGGGCTGGAGTAACATATTCCAAACTCTGAAAGAAAATAATTTCCAGCCAAGATTCTCCTACCCAGCAAAACTCTCTCTCAGAATTGATGGGGATATAAAAAGCTTCCATGACAAACAGAAACTGAAAGAATTTATGTCTTCCAAACCAGCACTAGAGAAAATACTCAAAGAGATTAACTACAAAGAACTAATAATAATTTCCAGGAAGCAAACAACTAAGCAAAGAAGAACAAACACTACCTCAAACAGAAGTCAAAATTCAAAATGTTAGGAATTAAAAATCATCTCTCAATAATCACACTGAATATAAGTCGTCTCAATTCCCCAATAAAAAGGCACAAGGTGGAAAAATGGATTAAAACCCAGAATCCATCTATGTGCTGCCTGCAAAAAACACACCTTACAAGCAAAGATTCCCACAAACTAAAGGTGAAGGGCTGGAGTAAGGTAATCCATGCCAATGGAACTCAGAGACAAGCAGGAGTAGCAACTATGATATCAGACAAATTAGATTTCAACCCTAAGCTTATCAAATGAGACAAAGCAGGTCATTTTTTACTAGTAAAAGGAACAATCCAGCAAGAGGAAATAACAATTATCAACATCTATGCCCCAAACATAGATACAGCCACTTTCATAAAACAAACTCTGCATGATATAAAGTTACATATAGATCCCAGTACACTAATACTAGGAGACTTCAATACTCCTCTCAAATCACTAGACCGATCTTCTGAAAAAAAGGTCAGTAAAGATGCTTTGGACCTAAATAATACCATAAACCTAATGGACCTGTTAAACACATACAGAATATTTCACCCAAGTACAGCTGAATTCATATTTTTCTCAGCAGCCCATAGAACCTTCTCCAAAATAGACCACATTCTGGGCCCCCAAAGAAAGCACTGGCAAATTCAAAAAATGTAAAATAATTCCCTGCATCTTTTCATACCACAGTGGAGTGAAACTAGAAATCAACTCTAAGAAGACCCAGAGTAACCATGTAAACATATGGAGACTGAACACCATACTGCTGAATGAAGAATGGGTCATAGAAGAAATAAGGGGAGAAATTAAAAAATTCCTAGAAACCAATGAAAACAGAGACACAACATATCAAAACCTCTGGGAAACTTTGAAGGCAGTACTAAGAGGAAAATTTATAGCACTGAGTGCCCACATAAAAAGAACAGAAAACCACCAAATAAATAACCTAATGACACAGCTCAAAGCACTCGAAAAACAAGAACAGTCCAACCCCAAAGCTAGTAGAAGACAGGAAATTATGAAAATCAGAGCAGAAATTAATGAAATAGAGAATAAAAAAAATACAGAAAATCAACAAAACCAAAAGCTGGTTTTAGATAAACCATTGGCCAAAGTAATCAAAAGAAAGAGAGAATCAACCCAAATTACCAAAATAAGAGATGAAAAAGGGGATATTACCACTGACAGTATGGAAATTCAGAGGATCATCAGAAACTATTTTGAAAAACTATATTCCAACAAAATGGAAACTCTAGAAGAAATTGACAAATTTCTAGACACATATAACCTTCCTAAATTGAGTCAAGAAGATATAGAAAACTTAAATCAACCAATAACAATCAAAGAAATAGAAACAGCAATAAAGAGTTTACCATCAAACAAAAGCCCAGGGCCAGATGGTTTTCCAAGTGAATTTTATAAAACATTTATAAAAGAGCTAATCCCAATACTCATCAACTATTCCGTGAAATAGAAAGAAACAGGACCCTCCCAAACACATTCTATGAAACCAACATCACATTAATACCAAAGTCAAATAAAAATAGCTCAAGAAAAGAAAACTATAGGCCTATATCATTGATGAACTTAGATGCTAAACTGCTAAACAAAATACTAGCAATGCGCATTCAAAACCACATCAAGAAAATTATACACCATGACCAAGTCGGCTTCATCCCAGCGATGCAAGGCTGGTTCAACATATGAAAAACAATCCATGTAATTCACCACATAAATGAACTCAAAGACAAAAAATCACATGATCATCTCAATTGATGCTGAAAAAGCATTTGACAAGATCCAACACCCATTCATGCTAAAAGCACTGTAGAGAATCAGAATAGAAGGAACATACCTCAAAATCATAGAGGCAATATACAATAGGCCTATAGCCAATATCATATTAAATGGAGAAAAACTGCAAGAGTTCCAACTAAAAACAGGAACAAGACAAGGTTGTCCATTATCGCCTCTTCTGGTCAACATAGCACTTGAGACTCTAGCCAGAGCAATAAGGCAAGAGAAGGAAATCAGAGGGGTAAAAATAGGGAAAGGAGAACTAAAACTATCCCTTTTTGTGGATGACATGATACTATACTTAGAAGACCCAACAAAGTCAGCCAAAAAACTTATAGAACTGATCAACAAATTCAGCAAAGTGTCTGGATACAAAATCAATCTTAAAAAATCAGAAGCTTTCCTGTATGCCCACCATAAAACCACTGAAAAAGAAATCCAGAAAACAATTCCACTCACAATAGCACCCTGAAAAATAAAATACTTAGGGATAAACCTAACCAAAGAGATAAAAGTTCTCTATAAGGAAAACTATAAAAAGTTGAAAAAAGAAATTGATGAAGACCTTAGAAGATGGAAAGATCTTCTATGCTCTTGGATAGGCAGAATAAATGTCATCAAAATGGCCATCCTCCCAAAAGTGATCTACAGATTCAATGCAATACCCATGAAATTACCAAGATCACTCCTTACAGACATAGAAAAATCAGTCCTTAAGTTCATTTGGAACAACAAAAAGCCCAGGATAGCCAAAGTAGTTCTTTTTTTTTTTTTTTTTTTTTTTTTTTTTT